>JAFVLL020044283.1:0-23805 GCA_021397915.2 Tor tambroides | reverse complement strand
TGTTTTGGGGGTCGTCTCATTGTTGCCCATCTAGTGCTCCTGTTATTAATTTCATTAACACCAAAGCAGCTGAAACTGATTAACAACCCCCTCTGCTACTTAACTGACCAGATCAATATCCCAGAATTTTAATTGACTTGATGCTATACTCTGATTAAAAAGTATTCCTTTAATTTTTTTGAGCAGTGTATTATAATTTAAGGAAAGTGAAGAAAAAATAAATAAGGAACTTTCAAAAGTTTAGGTCTTTTTTTTTTTTTTTTGAAAGAAATAAATTTTTATTCAGCAGGGGCACATGCAACTGACTTAAGATTTATCAAAGATTCTTGAAAAAAAAAATGTATCACTGTTTAAACAAAAATATTAAGCAGCACAACTGTTTGAAACTGATAATAATAATGTTTGGTGAGCAGCAAATCAGATTTCTGAAGGATCATGTGACACTGAAAACTGAAATAATGGCTGCTGAAAATTAATCTTATTATTTATTTATTTATTTTTTTAAATTACATTTTAAAATCTATTAAAATAGCTATTTTTACTGTATTTTTGATCAAATAAATGCTGCCTTGGTGAGCATAAGACATTTTAATATCTTACTGACCCCAAACCTTTAAAAGGTAAGTTAAATAAATTAATAAATTAATTAATCATATCTGTAAACACTTCTGGATCATTTATGACATTAGAAATGGAAGCTAAAGATATCCTGATATTCTAGCAATACAAACAGTATGCATTCTGTACGCTGCAAATATAAAAAAGATTATTTTATGCATTACTCTATGTTCTGCTTAAATAAATATATATTTAAAAAATACGTATTATTTGTTGTATTATCCAGTGAATAAATATTAAAGAAATTTAACACAAAAAAAGGTGCAGTTGTATAGATGCACTAATACTGTCTTCCACAAGATGTCCCTGTTTAACACTGAATATGACTTCCTAGCCATTCACCATCCCCTTTCACTTGCTTCTGTGGGCGTTATGGCATTTTAAAGGTCATGCAGCAGAACTGGACTTTTAAGTTTTTTTTTTTTCATGCTGCAAATCTTCTGGGGAGTTTCCAATCTGCATAAACCCCATAATGACCACACATTTCTGCCCAAAGGCATGTGTAACACGGGAAATCACAGCAAGATATCAAAATACGATGCTGCGAACCTCCATTTCAGAAATCATTACAGCTGTTAAAATGGGCTGTAGAGCTAAACGGTATTAGTACATGAAAGCCAAGCACGGAAAGCAGATATGTGTTTGTGAAGTGTTTGATCTAGCCCACATCGAGCATGCACAGTAGGGGACAGGGCTCTGTCGACCCTCACAACTTTTCCAGTCGAGAAAATCCAAGTCGTGTTTATTTTCCTCCACCCTCTCTCTCCGCCTCTTTCCAAACACCCTTAGGAACATTGCAAGAATACTAATGAGCGTTCATATCCTAAAATAAATAAGACAAACTATGGGAAAGATATCAAAGCGTGAGTGGGGCCGTCTGGCAGTCTCCAACCAGCCAGCCATCCAACTGCATGTTCTGCGCGCAGGCCTTCGCTTTCTTTGGTTGCCGTTTCTCCAGGCCTAGCGCAGCGGGTGACAAAACAAAAACAAAAATACAGGACAAGTAGAAGGGATTACTAACTGTATGAGTATCTGGCCTGCGGGACATGAGGCATGACTAGCAGGAAGATGATGAGCTTCTGAAGAAATGGTGACTTACAGCGGTGACTCAAAGAGAACATAAGTTCTGCTCTACAGTGTCAGTAATACGCCACAATGAAAATAAAGCTTCGTGAGGGAAAAGAAAAGAAAAGGTCAAGAGACTGGAAGAGGAACAGAAGTGTGCATGAAGTAGTTCACACAGAAATAAAATCTGTAATTATTTTCCCAATAATTATTTTGAATCTCAAGTAGATGTATATGAGATTTCAGGGATATTGCAATGACATAAGAGTGAGAAAATACTAACAGAATTTGAACTTTTAGGTGAGCTATTTATTTAAAAGATGTACAAAATATGTGTCATGCTGTCAGTCAGTAAATACTCTTATGAACGGAAACAATGCTAAACAAGCTACTTTTTTTTTTTTTAAATATTACATTCTGTTTTTAAACTCAGGTTACGACTAGTTAAAGAAAATCTGGTTACTTTTGTATTCTTTTTTTTTGGCATTGATGAGATGGAATTTGTTTAATATATTTTACTATATTAACGGCATAATTCTGAATTTGAACAAAAAAATATTAAGCAGCACAAATGTTTTCAACATTGATAATTCAAAAACAAATCAATCAGAATGATATCTATATCCCGAAGACACTGAAAACTAGAGTAAATTCGCTGAAAATTCAGCACATGAATAAACTACATTTTAGTCCTTAATATCATTTAATAATATTACTTTTTACTGTATTTTTAATTAAATAAATAAATGCATCTTTGGAAAGCACAAGTGACTTCTTTCAAAAACATAAAAGAACATCTTACAGATTTTTTAATGTAAATTTACATATATATATATATATATATATATATATATTCATTTCCATAACTTTTCCAGTTTTGAAATTTCTTGCCATCTCTGCTAGGTTTTTCCAGATCGAGTCAATCTTAGACATCCTGATAGCGATTACTATAAACATGTTTCCTCTTCACTCAATACACACTGATGGTTTATGAAAACTGCATAACCCAAACAAATCTGCGATAACATCAATAACATGCCACAGCAGAGCTTGAAAATACCTGGAATATTAATTTAAGAATCTGACCTTCAGCACTAAAGCCAACCCAGATACGTGACCACAACTGCTATCAGACTGACATCCAAATTCATAACTGACTGATGGCATCCTCAGCTCTAGCACGGTTTCACTGCCGTTTTCAACCTCCACAGACTCCATCCTTAAAATAAACAGGAGCAAACAAGTGGCCATAACTATAAATAATCCATAATCTCTGCGAGCTGTCAGAGGCGGTTTACACACAACATCAGGTGGTGATGGACGCCTGTTATTCCTCTTTAACTCAGAGTGCAACCCCAGCAGGGGAGGTGAGAATCTACAGTGACAGTCGCGCTGCCAAATTGTCCCACTACAGCAATATTGATTACGCTGCAGTGTAGCCGTGAAGAGGACACTTGTGAAAGAGCAAGATGAAAAGCGTAGAGGATACAGGCCTGGAATTCCAGCAAACCTGCCGCGGTCAATCCAGTGACCGAGTCAAATTGACAATTGCTCGAGCTCATGTATATTAAAAAGCAAAGCGGTTAGAGGCACCCTGGTGGCCCGGTGGTTTAGTTGCAATCATTGATGTCACCACTTCAAATGTCATGACAAATTAACTCCCAGAATCCCTCAGGCTCGCATCAAAAAGCAACCGCAAACCCACTTAAGTTGTAGCTCAGGGTTAGGTACCAGCGGGTCACCGGTTAATCCAGGGACAATGGTCCGGGACTGAAAAGATGCACTGGGTTGACCTCATACGTCAGATGCGTGGCTTTAACTTCACTTATTTAAAACCTGCTTTTGCAAGGACCTACAAGAGTATGAGTGATTCGCAATGGCCTGTGAAGAATTACATGACACCTGCGTTTTGTGCTGCTTCTGAATCTACAGCCCCGCGGCTAAACAAGCTCTTATTTAGCTGCGGTGTGAGCAAGAATTTCAAATTTTTTTTTTTTTTAACCTAATACATTAATGCATTCAATTCCTTTTTTTAACCAAAAAAAAAATATATAAAATTCAAATTTTATATAATGCTACCTTCATAACAAACATACTTGTGCAACTGTTGCCAGATGGTCTTCTCATTAATGCTTTTAACACTAATATTTTATACATACAAAGACTGCAAACAACAGTAACAACTATCTGACAGACAAATGACTAAATACATTACTAGTGTGTTCGATGTATTTTTGAATTTTATGAAATGTAACTGGCTGCACATACTGTAAGAATATGTGTTTAAATAAACACATTCACAAGAGTTGTACTAAACACATGTAAAAAAAAAAAATAAAAAATAAAAAAAAGCATACAAAATAGGGGTGGAAGTTTTTTAGCACCTATTGATTTGATTCTATTTTGATTCAAAATGTCACAATCTGATTCTCAAACAATTCTCAATGCATCTTAATTTTTCAGTAACACTGTGAAGGTGCAAATCTTTGTGTAAAGATTCTCCATAAAAGCTGTACTAAAATACATCTGTTCTGACCGAACAACACAAACAGAAAGTGGTTATTATAATCTAGTCAGTGCCACAGGGAGTTGATAAATATAGAATAGGATGAATGTACCTTTAGCAAATACACAACTGTTGTTTCCTTAGTAAAGTCTGCAGAACTGAAGAAAATGAACTGTACCTGAAGTCATAGGAGACGCTGGTGGTGGCAGAACCAGAAGTACTGGCTGCATCGGTGGAGTCCTGGTCCATACTGAACGTCTGTCCTGAACTGGTGCTAAGAATGAAGGAAGAGAAATTGATAAAGAGAGACAACGATGAAGAAAGAAACACAAGCGAAAGTGTTCAATGACTCGAACCATCTAAACACCTACAGTCAACATGAAACACATTTTACTTCCCATTTATCTTTTTACCCATGTTACTTCCATATTGTGACATATTTTAGAGTGAAAACAGAATATCAAGTGAGGAAAAAGGTGGAGCTTCATTTTTTTTCTATCAGGAACTGATTGAAACCAGTGTTGTTATTGTTGACTAAAACTAAAACTATTAAAAATAGTTTTCGTTAATTGAAAAAAAACATGATGAAACTGATAAAATGAAATATAAACTACATGAATATTCAATAAAAAATATTGCTGTCGTTAACGCAGGCGATTCATTTTTCCAGTTTAACGGCGTTAAAAATAGTTAACGCAGGGGCAGAGCTAGGGTTGGCCACCCCACTTACAACTGCTGCTTCAGTCTCTTTTTCTTGACAAGAATTGCATTTATTTAGATGCAAAATATCTTTACGACCACATCACGTGCTCTTCAACTGCACGCACAAATACCGCGGAGCGCACTGTAGCCTTTCATATTAAAGCGCGAATGAAACTCCAAGCACACGTTTCAGATCTGTGTCACGCTCAGCAGCGGCAGCTCTTAAAGTAACAGCAGCCAAATAACCTAATAACCCAGCTGCTGTGATGTCTGTTCATCAAAGAACAAAAGAGGAAATCAATAACTTTTGTAGCTTTAAGGATTCATCCATATTTAATTTAAAATTTAGTGTTTGATAACTTTATTCAGTTTCCTACTTGCTGAGGGGCACAGGTAGCTAAATATGACATTTATTATAATGGGTTTATATGAAGATAGTTTTAAGTTTACTTAGATTAGAAGTTATTTTTTAAATTCTAATAAATGTTAAAATTGATAGCTCTCAATTATACTGTAATGTTGAATGACATCATTAGTATTGGTATCAGTGATACTCGCCTTCAGTCATAAAAAAGATGCCATTAAACAAATATTAAAAGTATTCTGTCTTTGTGTTGTTTCTACATTATTTTGAATACTGAATGTGAAATTATTGCAATACAAAAGTATATTTAAAAACTTTAATGTTAGGTGGGATTAATTCCGATTAATTTCAGAAAAAAATATGATTAATTAGTTTAATTAGTACAGCACTAATAAAAACGTAAATTAGATAAAAGTTAAATTAGAAGAAATTTTTAAATGTTGCCCTGGCACATAACTGAAATACAATAAGGTTAAGATGAAATATCAAAATGATTAATAAATGAAAGACAAATAGAAATATTTTTAAAAATCTAGTAAAAATTACAAAAGCACAAAGAAATACTGAAACTAAAATAAAACTGATAAAATAAAAATGAACATTTATTCAAAATAATAATAAATAATACAATACTATATAATTAATTCTAAAATAAGTTTTTTAATCAATTTAATTGCAAATTTTCAAATAAAAGAATAACTGAGGAAATATAAAGTTGTTTCAACTAATCTTATCTTTCTCAATCTCAGCCATACTCAAGAGGCCAAAACAAAGGGCTACTGAAGAATACAAAAGAATACAGTTGATCCGACCTGCTGCTTGCTATTCAACGCATTATACAGCACTGGGATTGTGACTATAACAGAGTTTATCAGGACTAGCATTCAAAGGATGGCAGTCATTAACTACAGTTCACGGCTTTGTGATGAAACCCAACGTGCCCTTTTTATTATGGCTGAAACCAACTCCAGATTTCTCTTTTATACTCTTCAACAATCCCTCTCAGACAGCCGCTTTCGCCTCTGAAAGCTTCGTCTGCCCCAATAGTGTTTCCAATTCTCTCATTATTCAGGTCTGTTTGAGAAATGATAACCTTTACAGAAAAGTATAATTAAATCGCTTAACCCGCCGTGTTGATAAAAAATATATTTTCCACAGTGTGGGGTTGTGATTGGAGAAACAGTGAGAGACCTTTCTGATATTTCAAAGGGAAATGGATGCAAATGAGCATGATTGTTCGAAAGCCAATAAATAGACGCTTAAGCATTCAAATCAAAGGTAATGAGAAAAGGTTAAGCGTGCCGTCTGTTGCCGTGAGAGAGACTGATGAAGGTAGACTGAATTTGATTGAGACCTCATTATGTACATTGATGGAAAGGCGACAATTAATTTCTGGCAGTTTTAGCACAGGTGAGGCGACTTTATCAAAAAATGAAAGGGCAGACGTATCAAATGAGCCATCATACCCCAAGCATGCGGATATCTGTATTATGCGCTTAATTGTTACGACGTGCCTCGGGGTCCCAACGGATTATGAAGTCACTAAGAGGACAAGGGTGAATAATGAACTGGTACCATGACATACATTGATTATGCAATATTATGGCTTAATTATAGCTTTTCCACACTAAATTTAAAATGCAAAAAACATGGATGACAAGACTGATGAACTCACATCTATCTCACTGGGGTGGTTTCATTCACAATAGGGATGGGTGGTGTGACAAATGGTTTTATATAATGTTTTTTTGTCATTTTTATCAAAAATAACTATACCATCATGATAGCACAGTTATTTTTGAAAAACAAAAATGTTTTATATTCATGTGGTAATGTCTATTTGTGAACAATTTAGTGAATTGAATACTTTATCTTTTTTATTTTTATTTCATTTTTCATCTGAAAAAAAAAAAAAAGATTACTCAAAAATAATGGCATCAGTGCAAAATTTCTTGACATTATGTAACACAAGAGCTCAAAATAATAAAACTACATATATATATATAATTATACAACATAACTGCAGCGTTTCCCATTAATTACTTAGACTCTGGCTGTCCGCCATGGTCTAATCTGTCCCGCCACTGTTTCATAATGAACCGAAAATATTTTACACCTCTCATAATAACATAAAAGGTCTCTAATGTTGTGTTTTGCACTATTGCTTTTTGCAAAGCATCTGTCAAAAAAACTAAAATTGAAAGCGCAATATGGCTTAGTGCTCTTATCAAACCTCATAAGGTGGCAATTTAAATAAATACATAGTCATAGCACTGCATATTAGTTTGTGATTCAGTGTTTTCGCCGTATCAGTTCACAGTGAATGCAATAAACTCCATCTCTGCATGCGCTGTGCGTTTAACATGCATTTGGGTATATAACAGGCAGGTAAGCATTATTTTTACATTTGCATATTGATTGAACATTGTTTGTGGACAGCTGATTACAGTATTTCACTAAATTCTTAATGTTTGTAAACCTGTTTCCAAAGGAGCTAAAAATGACCAGAATTTAACCAAAATGAAAGCTTGAGAGTTCATTGGCTCGTTTCCACTGAGCGGTACAGTATGGTACGGTACGCAATTATGTCCGTTTCCATTGTCAGAAGTTGTGAATGGTACCAAAATAGCGAACCGTACCGTACCATTTTTTGGTACCCTTCCGTTGGGGTACCTACCACAGCAAAGGGTACCAAAAGGGTGGAGCTAAACTCACTGCAGAACACTGACTGGTTGACTAGAATCGTCACTTGTGCGTGCTACAAGGGGATAAAGCGTCCTTCAGTCATTCCGCTATGCTGTCCATGTGTGTTGTGCTTATTTACACTACCGGTCAAAAGTTTGGGATCAGTAAGACTTGTAATGTTTTTTAAAGAAGTTTCTTATGCTCATCAAGGCTGCATTTATTTGAGCAAAAATACAGGAAAAAATGTAATATTGTGAAATATTATTACGATGTAAAACAACATTTTTCTATTTTAATATACATTCAAATCTAATTTATTCCTGTGATGCAAATCTGAATTTTCAGCATCATTACTCCAGTCTTCAGTGTCACATGATCCTTCAGAAATCATTCTAATATGCTGATTTATTATCAGTGCTGGAAACTGTTGTGCTGCTTAATATTTTTTTTGGAACCTGTGATACTTTTGATGAATAAAAAGTTAAAAAGAAGAGCATTTATTTAAAATAGAAATCTTTTCTAACAATATATACTACTGTTCAAAAGTTTGGGGTCAGTACATTTTATTCTTTCTTTTTTTGAAAGAACTGAAACCTTTTATTCAGCAAGGATGTGTTAAATTGATAAGAAGTGATAGCAAAGATTTATATTGTTAGAAAAAATTTATATTTTGAATAAATGCTGTTATTTTTAACTTTCTATTCATCAAAGAATCCTGAAAAAAGTATCGCAGTTTCCAAAAAAATATTTGGCAGCACAACCGTTGCCAACATTGATAATTCTAATAATAAATCAGCATATTAGAATGATTTCTGAAGGATCACGTGGCACTTTAGACTGGAGTAATGGCTGATGGAAATTCAGCTTTGCATCACAGAAATAAATAATATTTTAAAGTATATTAAAATAGAAACCACTATTTTATATTGTAATAACATTTTGCAAGATCACTGTTTTTTCTGTATTTTTGCTCAAATAAACGCAGCCTTGATGAGCATAAGAAACTTCTTTAAAAAACATTACAAGTCTTACTGATCCCAAACTTTTGACCAGTAGTGTACCTCAGAGTGCGCAAACACAAAAAAACATAAGTGCATTTTATAATTTTATATTTTCACACAGACAATAGCCGTTTATTCTTGTGGACTTGTGAAACATCATTGCCCAAAAACCCACGTAATTTTCGAAATATTACTATAATATTATTATTGTGTCATGAAATAGTTTTAAGAGTTTTAAGAGAGAATGGAGTTGTTTAAAACTCAAATCTGCGGTTTACTTATAAAGATAGCGCCTATTTGAAAATTTGCTATGCCGATTTCAGAGCTCCAGGCGATCAGCGGGCGCTCAGTGCTCATGTATCCGCATAGAGCAGCCTTAGCTCGGCTAGTCCTTCCAACATTTGCTGGCTTTGTATGCTGGCTCTGATGTCTCTGTAGTGATTAAACATGAGATACAATTCGTTTTGGGTATATTTAACAGGCATTTGTGGTCTCATGAATCTATTATTTGTTCCTGGTCATATCGTTTTGGCTGAGCACAAAGTTATGTTTAACTTTATATATTTATTTTGAACTTTACCGTAGTACAGCGCTGTACTGTACTGACCCGTACCGCTCGGTGGAAACGAGCCATAACTCTCGCAAGTTGTTAAGAAAAAAGTATTGTAATTTTTTCCTACTGTAGAGTATTATGAAATGCAAATTTTTCAATTACACCGCAGCTAAAATAATATTATCTGCATTATTAATAATCTTTTGTGAATGTAACGTAGACTGAAACACTATATCACAACTAAAAAGTTGGACCGATTCTATGGAAAACATAATAATAAATAAATAATAGAAATATTTTATACTTATTATAAATATATAGTATTCATTCTATACATCTAAATAAAATGTCTTAAAATAAAAAATATAATAATACAATATAATAAATAAAATAAAGTTGAATTCACCTCTTTAAACTCTGCAGCTCATCCAGCGTGAAGTCGAATATGTTGGCCATGTGATGATTGGTGCTCCAGGTAGAGGTGAGGTCATTCTGAGATGATGGCACAAACAAAGCATGAAATACAATGTTAAATTCATTATAGTGCATCGTCTGATTGTCATTCGGATGATGACGATAATCACAGCTTTGATTATGCCGATCAGAGCCGTCACGGTTGTTACAGTCGCTCTAATGCCGCCTTTGAAGTTGCTCATGGCATTATTAACCGTGCTGCCTGGAGTGTCAAGATGTGTAGTTCAAGTAAAGCATGTCTGGGGACTGGAGACCTCTCAGAAGGATTTGTCAGTTAAATGCTTCAGAGGATGAATGTAATCCTTTTTAGAAAATGTAGAAAGACAGAACGAGAGGGTAGGAGAGAGCTGGGGAGGAACACTAAAAGTAGAGACGTAACCCATCTAGATTTTGTCAGAAGCGTGACTACTTTTTGTTAGTGGCTTGTAGTGCAGCTGACTTCTTGTGCTAAAGGCTAGCTTGACTGAAGTTCAGCTAGTTAAAATCATGAGTAGCTTGTAGCTTGGCTTTCAAAGTAGCTTCACCAACAGTGCGAGAAAAAAGGTGAGGGAGGGAGAGAGAGAGCGAAGGCGAGAAAGAGACAAAACACATGAGAAGCGATGGAGAAATGCAAGGTCTGCATGGCAGCAGGCGTCAAGGAATGAAAAGAAGATCACCACGGGGTGCAGGCAGATGCTAGAGAGAGATGAAGTGAGGCAGGAGAAGATATCGAAGAGTAAACTTCACACAGGTCATATTTAAATCGCCTTTAAGTCCATACATAAGAAACCGTGTGGACAAAACGGCTGTAGCAATTCATTCGGCTGCTTGAGAGCAAGCCACTGAGGGATTCAAGAAACTTCAAGAAGTGCTAGAGCACAAAATCTCAGTAAGGAAAGCTCAGATTCGCACTGACAGGTCAAACATAGTCTCTGTAGTCCAACACTTCACCTCCTCGTGAATCTGATTTCAAGAGGACTGCACAAACTGAATTATTTAGTTTGTATGTGTGGTTTAGTGATAGATCAATATATATCAGGTTTCCCAAACTGGGGTTCGTGAGTGAACTGCAGGGGGTTTGTGTGTTAATAAAAACCTAATCATTAATTAAATCACACAAATGTAAAATTACAATAAATAATTATTTATTATAATAATTATCATTTTAACATAAAACACTTGTTAAAAATGTTATTGTATTAATTTACCTGCATGTCATGCGATTAAACAACATCAGAGAACCATGAACACGCGAATGTGTTCTTAAATTATTGAAATCTAAAATCTAAAGAGCTACTTCAAGTAAATATTTTAGGTCAAATGGGATCGGCTGACAAAAAGTGTGGGAACCTCCCTGAACTAGGCCAATCAAACATCTAATACACAACCTTTTTAAGAAAACTAGCATCCTCTGGTAACTGTACCCAACTAGCCAATTAACCAAAGTTTCTGAAAGCCTTGTGAATGTCTTATTTGCTGTTATTAAATTGTATAGCATTTCATATAGCATTTAAAAAGATTTTTAATGTTTTTTTGGAAAGAAGTCTCTAATGCTCACACCAAGGCTGCATTTATTTGATCAAAATACAGTAAAAACAGCAGTATTGTGAATTTAATTGTGAAAAATGTCCTTTATTCCTGTGATGGCGAAGCTGAATTTTTAAGTAGCCATTACTTCAGTGTCACATGATCCTTCAGAAATTCTGATGCTGATTTGCTGCTCAAGTATCATTTCTTATTCTTATCAAAACAGTTGTATATAATATTTAGTTAATATTTCTGTGAAAACTGAGATTTTTCAGGACTCTTTGATGAAGAACAGCATTTATTTGAAATATAAACTTTGTAATCTTGTAATATCTTTACTGTCACTTTTGATCAATTTAAAGCATCATTTCTTTCCAAAATAAATAAATAAATAAATAAATAAATAAAAATCTTACTGACCCCAAAATTATTAAACGGGCTTGTATATGCATAAAAAATCCATCTAATTTGAATTGTATTGGCCATCTCTAAATATCAGTATTTGCCACTGAGCAGCTCATATCAACTGAGCACTGATAAATATACTCATACAGTATTTAAAAAAGAGTGTTGAATCATTTGAAAATGCTATAGATCAGTGCAGCCAGTTGCATCTATTTTTTTTATAGAAAAAAATATAAAATAATATAAACAATGTAAACTGGCCTAATTTGAATCTGAAATATAAGACTGATTAAACCTTAGAAACTGCTAGCTGGCTAGATCTTAAGACACAGTTTCTGTGTTTATGCAACTGGCCTAGAACCCTTTTTTTTTATAAGACAGTCTTACACTAGTAACCGTAATAACAGAACACAATTTTCAACCAGACAAGAAAGGTCATGTTATCCGGCTGGTGTCACAGTGAAGTGACAAAGCTTACATTAGGAATAGCATCCTCCAGCAGCCACTTGGCCCTCTTCTTCCGCTTCTCTGCAGGAACAGAGCTACTGCAACAGAGGACAACGAGAAACATTCAATCAACATAACTGAGCAAAATAACAACTGAACTAAATAAACTGTCGATCAATGCATTATCTCCACCCACTAAACATGTCAATACAGATCTGAGAGCTGAAATTTCTCAATCCTAAAAAGGATTGTGACTGTCAAATGTTCAGTTATAGGGGAGAAGCCATGCAAGCCATTTAAGTCAAAGTCTCCAAATTCCCTTTGAAGTATCAAGTAAAAATAAAGATCTCAGTTATGATCAACCGACTGGATAAATAACAAACAAATAGCACTGTAAACAAAATAAAATTTATAATTGGGATCAGTCTCATGATAATTAAATTGAATTAATTCATTTTAATTAATGATTCCATGTGACATCAACAAAAGATATTGGTCATAAAAATGGGAGGCAGTAATAAGGCTCTCTGAAATGCTCAAACTAACCTGCTTCTGCTGGCCCCTTTCTTACGGCCCCTGTGGCCCTCACTGTTCTGGGCCTTCTCCGGAAACAACTTAGATGGGGGATTAGGAGGGACCCTTGTCCTTAGTCGGAAAATGTATTTCCTCTTCTTGATCTCCTTGCCGCAGAGAAACCTAAAACAAAGGGACAGAATGAAAATATATTTCAAAAAAGAAAAAAAGAAAGAAAAAAAAACAAAAAAAACAAACAAGAATTAAAATTAAAATGAATTAAATAAATGAAATACTTTTAAATCAATTACAATTTATTAAAACAAGTCCATGCAGAATTTCAATGAGAGAAAACAAAAGGAAAACATTTTTTCTTACTTGCTTTTATAGTTGTTGAGGGCATCAAGAATATACTGGCCCCGTTCAGACAGAGGAGTATTGGAGAGCTAAAAAAAAAAAAGAAGAAATAGGTAAGAAAGTCTTTGGCGAGAAACTGATTGTGTGATATGGTGTTTTATTATGAGACATTTCCTTTGCTGGTGCCTTGAGCTGTCATGTTTCAATGAAGACAAATGAAACCCATAGGCTTTGCTG
Organism: Tor tambroides; assembly: GCA_021397915.2. NCBI lineage: Eukaryota > Metazoa > Chordata > Actinopteri > Cypriniformes > Cyprinidae > Tor > Tor tambroides. The sequence goes on along the minus strand of JAFVLL020044283.1, from coordinate 10,372 downwards.
TAGTTGTTAAGTCTTCCATAAAGAAGTGTGAGCAATTTAGCAGTGCTGTTTTCTCAGATTACACTTGACAACAAACAAGCGAATGAATGACAAGAGATGATGCACAACAACAACAAAAAACGGGCTAATTTTCACTACCCATTTCTATCAAAGGAACTGCTTTTCAGTACCTAGCAATTACAGCAATCGTCTACAGACAAATCTCTAGCACTGTTTTGATTTGCTTTCAAATGTCTTTGAAGGTGAATTGTGTCATTTTTACACCACTAGTGGTACAAAATGGAATGACACATTTACAGTGGCTAGAATGTTCTGGGTGTTGCCTTGTGGATTCTACAGTGTTTTGTGGTTACTAGGACATTATTAGGGTGTTCTGTGTGGTTACTAGGTCGATTCTTGAGTGTTCTGGTTGTTGTTATGGTGTGTGCACAAAAAAAGCGAATTTAAGTATTTGCGCAAGTAGATTACATACAAAGTCAATGTAAAGACACAAAGAGACGCGAATTCGTGCCAGGTGACACGATTGAAGTGAACTGGGCGATGCATTTGCTGTAAACCCATCTTCCGCGCAAGTAAAAAATGACGTGTTGTCGCGCAAGCCATCAGTGATTGCTCGGTTGTATCAGAAAATGTTTTTATGTTTTATTCGTGCGAGTGACGCAAAAAACAAGTGATCTAGAGCGAGTAATGCGATGCAAACATTTGCTTCGCTTCTGGTGTGTACATCTTTATGCAGTTGCTAGTGTGTTCTGGGTGTTGATATGTGGTTGCTAGAGTGTTTTTTGTGGTCACTAGGACATTGCTAGAGTATTATGGTTTTTGTTACACAGTTGGTAGTGTGCTGCTGGTGTTGCTGCATGGATGCTAGGTAGGGATGTAACGATTGACTGTGAGCTGGTTGAAAATCGATTCAAATGTGTGACGATTCAAATCGGTTGAGATGCTTAACAAATCGCGATATAGTTGAGGGTAGGAGTTTATATGAATGTATCTCTGAGGGGAACTGACAGTCTTTAGAAAAGTTTACCTGGTATTTTCTTTTCATTTTGCCTCTGAACGATGCATATTAAAGTAGTGTTCATAAGTGCAGCTCAGCTTTGTTTGCAGCGGTAACCCAGGAAACGCTGCTATCACTGCTGTTCATAAGCGCCACCTGCTGTCAGAGAGTGAATTTGCGTCTCATTCAGCTCGTCTGCTGTTTCTGTTTCGTGCAGATATTTTTATGTATAGTTTCACAGAACTGAAGTCCGACTTTTCTGTTTTTGCTTCAAATTTTGAAATTATACAATCTAATTTTGATAAAAAAAATTGCTCATACTGCATGTATGCAGCATCTTTGTTTGGATCATGATTAAAATGCAGTGGCTGCCTCTAATTTTAAATGGAAAGAGCACAGGCAAAGCCTTAGTTTGTTTATATGAAGAGATTTATTTTATTTGTGTAATTTATTTGATTTGGGGTTTGTTTTAAAATTTCAATTTCACAAAAAAACGTGTAGCATTTTGTCCAAGCATACAGCCTAATAAAAGGACACATTTTCATTTGCTGTATAATTTGTCTTAAATCTCATTTTGTAAAAAAAAAATTGTGAGAAAACCAAATCGTGAAATCAAAATCATGAATTGAATCGAAACGTGAGTTGAGAAACGTTACATCCCTATTGCTAGGATGTTCTGCGTGGTTACAAGGGCGTTGTTAGGTTGTTCTAGCTGTTGCTATGCAGTTACTAGTGTGTTCTATGTGGTTACTAGGATGTTTCTAGGGTGTTCCGGGTGTTGCTATGCAGTTGCTTTGATGTTCTAAATGTTGCAAAGTGGTTACTACTGTGTCCCGGGTGTTGCTATGTGGTTGCTAGGGTGTTCTGGGTGGTTACTAAGACACTGTTAGAGTGTTATTGTTGTTGCTATGCAGTTGCTAGTGTGTTCCGGGTGTTGCCATGTGGTTAATAGGGTGTTCTGGTTGATTGCTAGGGCATTGTTAGGGTGTTCTGCTTGGTTGCTATGCAGTTGCTAGTGTGTTCCTGGTGTTATTGTATGGTCGCTAGGGTGTTTTGTATGATTGCTGGGGCATGACTAGGGTGTTGCCATGTGGTTGATAGGGTGTTCTAGGTGGATGCTAGGGCATTGTTAGGGTGTTCTGGTTGGTTTCTAGGGCGATGTTAGGGTGTAATGGTTGTTGCTGTGCAGTTGCTAGTGTGTTCTGGGTGTTGATATGTGGTTGCTACGGTGTCCTGGGTGGTTACTAGGGTGTCCTCTGTGGGTAGTTGCTTACTGACTAAATGTCCACCCAAAACCCATCCAAAAATGGCACTATATATTTTTTTTGTTTAAACTACACACTTTCCCTTTAACATTTTTCCTAAAAAGATTGTGAATCTTAAATGATAGGAAAAGCCTGATCGTATCACCTTGCCCATCTGGAAATGGTCCCAGTTGTTGCTGATGAAGGTCAGGATCTCCTCCAGTTCAAAGTATTTCTTTTTACTTTGGACTCCCAGGTTGTACAGGGCAAGATGGACCACATCCACCCTGCAAACGAAAAATAATTTGACTGAAAACAAGAAAATGTCACGTAAAAGTCTAGAGACTAAGCTGAAGATGTTTTAGTCCTAAAGCAGAAATGCTTTTAAATCAAATGACGCCACCAAAATCTGCATGAACTGTCACATGGTGAACGTTAAATAGAGTGCCGTTCTGTTCACAAGGCAAGGTCCATTTTAACACACCAGACTTTTTAAGAAGGATAAAGCTTAAATCTGAACCGAGACTGGCTTCATACCTAAATATCCAACACATCCAGCTCACTGTATTTCAAGAGTAATCCCTAGCTATCATAAGAAATCCTCTCAGCACCAAATCTTCCTTTCAAATGGCTATTTCTCATTTGGGACAAAAAGCGAGAATCAATGTCCAGACAAACTCAACTATATAAAAAACGCAATGCCCCCTCTTTCCTTTCTGAAATAGAGAGAAAATGCTCTGGATGGAGAGCTCCGGCCCGCATCAATCACTTCCGACATTTTGACTATATAATTCTGACACGGATCTGGGAGCAATCACTTGCGAGGGGGAAAAGAAGAGCTGCCATTTACCATCTGAGGGCCAGCCGCTTGATGCATTCCACTCCTTTATTGCACACCGCACAAATGAACAAGTAAAACCTATGAGAGAAAAGACAGAAAATGGAGTCATTTAAATTACACACCTTGGAGAGCTACAAGCGGCGCTGCGGCCATAGAAAAATTGTGCTTGACAGCATCATTATGATCTTTTAAAAATCCCCTAACGCATGTAATCTCGCCTGTGCGCGACGCCGCATTAAGTTTGTCGCAATATTCACTGATCATTACTGTTGAGATGTTGCAAATAGAATTTCGCTTTGGTTATTGCGTTCATTGATCTTTCCGAAAAGCGATGGCTTATATTTCACTATAAAACAGATAGCGCCGACCCTAAAATCTGATTGGACCGATTCGGTGTTCGAAGCCACCCAAGAGCAATTTTCAGCGACAAGCAATTTGTCTGTACACACGGAATGTGAAATGGCGGCACGACACAATCACAGCCAATCAGAGGATATCTGATTTTTACAGTTATGTGCAGTTGGATTTTAGATAAGATTTAATTATTTAATTTAATTAAACCATGCAGTCAGAAAAATGTGTAGAGTGTGCTTTAAGAATTGATAACTTTTATTACTTAATTAATAATTAAAATATTGAACATTTTTTTCAACTCTTCAACTATATATTGTTTATTATATATACTGAGAGATTGTTTGCTTTAAGAATAGTTAACTTTTATTTAAATGATAATTCAAACATTGAACATTTTAAATATATAATAAATTCTAAATGTTTCATATATTTTACATATTTAATCACTGTTTATTTTGATTATTTAAATAATAATTTAAATATTCATAAAATTGAACTCTTCAACTATATATTGTTTATTTTTTACGTGAGAGATTTTTGCTTTAAGAATTGTTTTTATTATTTAAATTATAATTTAAATATTTATTATACTAAATATATAGAAGTATTTATATTTAAAGTATATAAATATACTTTAAATATATAATATATTCCAAATATTTAATATATTTTAAATATTTAATCATTGTTTATTTTGATTACATAAATATTTAAATATTTAATATAATTTAAATATATAATATATTCCAAATATTTATTATATTTTAAATATTTAATAATTGTTTATTTTGATTATTTAAATAATAATAATTTAATACAATTTAACTCTTCAACTATATATTGATAATTTTATTCACATGAGATTTTTGCTTCAAGAATGGTTCTTTTTTATTATTTAAATGATAATTTAAATATTTAATATATTTTAAATATTTAATATAATTTAAATATATAATATATTCTAAATATTTATTATATTTTAAATATTTAATCATTGTTTATTCTCATTATAATAAATAATAATAATAATTGAAATATATTTAATATATTCTGAACATTTAATATATTTTAACTGTTTAACAATATATTGATATTGTTTTGTTCCATCATATTACTGTTGTTGCCATTTTATAAAACCAATATGCCACTTGAGATTGTGCATTACAGTGATTTTAGGCAGGTTTTAGTTGCTCCATTTTCAAAAATTCCCCTCAGCTCTGACAAAAATCACTGAAAACATCACTTTAATTATATTTAACGATATAAAGCCGATTGCTTTTCAGGGAAGTTCATTGATTTGAAGGGAAAAGAAGACAAATCCATACTAAAGGATGGTGGAATATTGACGCAAAGATGCAAGTTCTTTCACTGTGGTAAGTTCTGTGATAAATGTAGCTCTGTACAGTACATACCTATCTCCAAACATCATGGACTCCTGTAGGCACTGCGTACACGCCTCATGAAACCACTGCTCGCAGCGAAAGCACTGCAGCATTTTCAGATACCACCTGATGGGAAAATCAGAGAATAAGAAATGAACTGTCGAATGTTTCTTATCAGACACAAAGCACAAAGACCAATTATATTTCAGTATAAACAAAAATAAAAGCAAGCAAAACCGGTGGTGTGATGGAGTGATGCTCAAACCTCTATCTTTCCATCTGGATGTTGTGTATGGAACAGCACAAATAGCAAAACCATTAGCACAGCATTACCAAGATGTTTCAAGAAGCTTTATGTGTAGTAGGGATAATAAAAATGACACCAATACCATTTTTAGAGACTAAGCACAGTAATAATATTTAGTTTTTAACATCACTTGTATTTTTAGTAATGCTGTACTACAACAGAGTTGGGTGGATGATGTGAGGGTAGCATCATAAAAATCAAAATACATCATTTCCTTTCTTTCTCAGTAAAAAAATGTACCGGGTAAGAGACTTAAAATAGAGGAATCATATCAGTTAGCATAATTATGTTAGTAAAAACTCGTAAAACAAATACGATGTTATGTTATTTTAGTATTATCAGCGCAAATATAAAGCCAGCTGCTTTAATAATAATCAGATGACTACTGATACAAAGCAATGTAGGGACGGTTTATTTTTCAACAATCTCGTGACAGTCCCTGTTCTGTCGTTGGTTGCATAACACAAACGATTTTGTTTTGATCAAAATGATTGCGCTGAGTGAGCAGACAGCAAGCAGGCACACGAGGCAGAGATGCGTGAGTGCATTTGTCACGCTCTCCTCACTGCTTTTACTTCACTGAAACACACAAACAAACCACTTCACCGCAATTAATCAAACATCCCAGTGCTATCAAACAATGTGACAGATGTTATGCCCAATACATTACAGTTTTGTTTTGCTGTGCGTACGCTACACATGTTTTAGTATGGGGGCCAAATGCCTAGACCTTAGGAAAAGGAAAAGAAATCAAGTAAGGAAAAGCACAAAAAGAAAGGAAATAGAAGAGATGAGGCTGACTCACTCTCCGGGTCCTCCACAGTAGCAGTAGCACTGCTGATGGTTCGTACGATGCAAAGAGTCCCACTCCAGCTCCTCTGGATTATAGGGCAGTACCTGCTTCATGGCCAGCAGCGCTTTGGAGATCGGCCCCTTTTTCAGAGCTCCCCCTTTCTGCCAAATAAAGAAACACGCGTCAGCAACATGGCCTCCCTGATCCCCATTCATTTATATGGAAAGTGTATATGAGGGACTTACTCTCACAGCTAAAGCAAAAATGCACTTCCTGCAGAACCATGGAGGAAGGTCAGCTGAGCTCTCCACTGGGGGCAAGTGGCAGAGCTGGTGATAGCCTGTGGAAGGATGGAGGACAAATATTAGCACAAAAAATAGCAGATCGACTCAGACCCAATCAGATGTGTAAATATGAACAGCAGAGCTGAAGTCGACACTAATCCTTGAGACTTCAGAGAGCCACTTCTGCGTCCCCAGCGAGTCATTACTGTAGTGCAGTCTTGCCAAACCCCCTTAAAGTCATCAAAGACACCCAGAATAGTTCTCTATTTGCTTTGTAGACGCTATGGCGTTTATAATGCAAATTGTACATTTTCCACCCCAGTCTTTTAAAATACATTATCACAAGTACATGTTAATCAGTTTTATCCACAGGCAGAAGAGTTCCCCAGCCGTTGCATCATGCAAGAAGTCATAGCAACTTTTATATTACTAGATTTACACATTTTCAGAAGGAATTGCGAGTGCTGCAGAGCCGTAACCACCACAGACATTGAATAATCAGATACGGCCAAATCATCCCCCCACAATATTTGATAATCTTGATGCTGCTCTGCACCATCTGTTTGTTGTTAGATGACAATAACAGCATTCATCATGGTCAAAATGACTAAAATCGAGCCAATCAAATCCTCACTGTTCACAAAAGCTAAGCGCAAATGTCAGCACAGTGCTTCAGCTGAAAGAGTGCAAGCTAAGAAGCAATTAGCTGAACATGGGATAGTAATATTCACCGATTCGCATCGGTGCATTGGCATAAACGATGCAACAATTTTAAAAAGTGTGCACTGGATACAAGTTGGCATTTGTATCACGATGCATCGTTTCTAACATATTTGCAATGGTAAAAAACGATTTATTTATATATAATTATTAGTAGAAGCATTATACTTTTATTATTTAGAATGTGATCAATAATTTGTGACCAATATTTTATATGTAGACTGATTTCTTCCAGGGGCGGCGTTTCCGTATGGCAGAGTATGGCAGTTGCCATACTCTAGCCCAGTCAGGTGCTGTGAAAAATTATCCAAACTTGAGACTATTATAATTCGTTATTATCATTTTAAATCCGAGGGTTTAAAAAAATAGTTAACCAATCATAAGCATTAAAAAGAGCTTGTCAGTAAAACTTCGTAACGCCATTGGATCATCAAGCTCTCGGCGAAACCTCGTAACTTCACCCCGCCTCCATTCAGATTGATGCGCTGCGCATAGCCTGGAGGAGACAGATCTCCGCTTTTTCGCAATGCAAGGGTAAATAAATAATTGATGTTTGAATAGTACAGCGTTTTCTTTACTCAAACACTATGTCTGTAAAGGCTAACGTTTTTGTGGATTTGAAGCGCGGAGAAGAATTAGGCTATTTGCCGTCTAGCCAATATACTTTTGTAGACCTACGTTTTAAATATCCTGTGCATAAGCGCTTCATTTGAGATTTTGGCCAAGTGTATTAAACAACAAGAAAAACTAAGCGCCCACATAGCTACAATCAATGTTATATAACCTGTAAAAGTTGATGAAAGCATATAATGCAATGCACTTGCTGCCTCAGAGAACAGTTACAGCCGTTCTAATGACAGACAAAATACTCCATCTCCGTCATTCTCTGGTCAAAAACATTGACAAAACTCCATTTGAGCTTGATTTTCATATATTGTTAAGTGCAAGTGTCTGATACAATACCAACACTGACGACGCAGTGTTGTTTAATTATTGACTTTTTTCCCATTACCCCCCACCACGCCATACCCTATGGTTTTGTGAAACGCCGCCACTGATTTCTTCTCTCTAAACTGTTTCTCATGTGTGACATATTACAACACCACAGAGACTGAGGCGTTAGAAGTCAGAAGGCACTTAAGTTAATTGATGATTTGCTGTCTGTCTGAGCCAAAGAAATAAAAACCATATTGAATTGCATAGCATCATATTTTTTCCCATTGCACTGTATTGCATTGAATCGCATTGTGATTAATCGAAATCGGATCGCACTGTATCGTAATGGGGTAAATCATATTGCATCGCATTGGTAGCTGCTTCATATGTATCTTTAATGTATTGGATTTGTTGGCTGTGCATTGAGATGCGTATCGCATCTATGTAGTATAAATGCAATTTTTTGTAAATCGGTGCTACATGACTGGAGAAAACAGAGAAATAGGGCTGTGGCAAAAAAGGTAGGAAAACTTCAGCCCCCATAATGCACTGGGCTCAACCAGACTATTTGCAAATGGGGATGCAGAAATGTGGAAGTATGGTATATAGTTTTTACAAAAGCCTTGGAGCTGTCCATAATCCACAAAATGATGTGTTTTACATCACATGGTAGCTTTTTGCTTACAAAATAATACACATTGTTCATATACTTACACTACCAACATTGTAACAATACAACACTGGTTGAAAATTCATGAACTTACTCTTTAAGAATGAATGTGTGCATGTTGTGAATTAATTTACTAAATGTGGTTACCTGGCTTTCCTTAAAACTAGAGCGGCAAGATTCTGGATAAATTGAGAATCACGATTTTTTTTGTCTCAAATAGAGATCACGATTCTCCCATGATTCTGAACTAAACAAAATAATGTGTCATTTACTAGAGGCTGTGACAAAATATGAATTGCTGCAGTCTATTTAAAAATATTTAATTCATTTGAATGAATATATATATATTTTTTTCTTAAATCAATCCATTTTTAATATTAAAATTATGAAAAATTTGTTTAAATGAATGATTCAATGATTTACTCATAAACGCTTCATTATTTCTTTAGTGGATGAATCAGCGTTTTTGAACGAATCTTTTGAGTGATTCAATGACAAACACTTTTTAGTCACTGAGCGAATTCCAAACGGCTTTTTTTGCGGCCTTCAAGGGCACTTCGGGAAGGGGACGCCATTTGTAGGGACGTTCCAAACGAAAGTGAGCCACTGAATCCCTTCACGAAGGGCCCTTCCAGAAGTCCGTTAGCGAAGAGAACACGTGATGGTCACTTCACGGAAGTGATTTCCATTTTTGATCAGGTGATCTTTAGTTAGGAGCTCTTGCGATGCATTTTAAAGCAAAGTTGGGTTGATTTCTACGTCACATACAAATGTAAGTAGAATAAGCTGATTAAATTTGTCTTTATTTTAATGTGATACAAATGATTTTTTGTCAGTGATAGAAATATGATTTAAGACGGTAGTGTAAGCAAGTTTAAGCATGTTTAGTTTGAAAAAGTTTAATAGTAAGACAGTGAGACAATATTTAAATAACATAATAATAATAATAAGAAGAAATATGTATTTGCAACAACTGATGGAGTGCTGAATGCTGCACTCACGCGCAGCGTTGTCAAGGTAACGTTTGGTCAGTCATTCCCTTGGCCAAAGGAGCTCCAAATGCAAATCGTGCAACTCTGTTAAAACCATTCAGAATATGTATTTGTTTTGCAAATATTTCAAATGTATTACTTTACAATAAAATGAAAATCTGTTTGATCCTCACTACAATTTTAGGTTGCCAGGATGTGGCTGCGTTACGTTAGTTGGTAGGATGCTTTGGGTGTATGCTAGGTGGTTGAAACCAACAGAATCCATCAGCAATCCCACCCAAACTCACATAAAATAGTAAAAAATTATTATTATTATTATTATTATTGTTGTTGTTGTTTCAGATGTACTGTAATACATTAACTTACCACGATAAATAACAAATATATTATTACTATTATTAATGATAAAAATCTATTGGACAAATTGGGACATTTTATTGGACACATTTGTATCTACCTCTAAGTGCAAGTCACTAATATTTTGTCTTCCTGGAGGAGACAAAATCTAAATTCAAATTTGTTTGTCTACTAACAGTCAGCTGTACATTGGGTGTACATTAGCATACAAATGATCTCAAAGTTCAAATCTTTAATCATAAGTATGAGTAATAGTGTGAGTGATGATCACTAATAACCGAGTTTCTGAGTCAACGGATCTTCAAAATGAATCACTACTTTCTCCAAGCAAAAACAAGCTGTTTTACTGTGATGTATAAAAGGTTGTGTGTGTTACATGATGAGCTAGGATACAGGCAGTGCCCATGTCTGCCTCAGACTCACCTATTCCACACTTCCCGCAGATAAGAATTTCATTACCAGGAACCAGAGACATGTCAGAACACACTGAGCATT
>JAFVLL020044282.1:0-14917 GCA_021397915.2 Tor tambroides | reverse complement strand
GTGTTACAAGCTGTTTGTGCACAGATAAGATCCCTGAAGTTGCAAAGACTAAAGTCTCAAAACCAAAGAGATATTCTTTATAAAAGTTAAGACTCGACCATGGCCTCCTAAAATGGCTCATTAAAACACGCCCCCACATGTCTACGTCACAGTGTAGGAAGATTTGCAAAACACCGCCCAAATGTATACGCAATGAAAGAAGGCGGAATTATTATTCTCGCTGTAGTATTTTTGCTGCCAATGGCTCCATGTCCTGGAGACGCTGTGTTTTGTTGTGAAAGCTAAAGTACTTTGTTTGGGCTTCCAAAAGAGGACAGAACTAGAAATCAGTGGTTAATTTGGATTTACAATACTGTTCCAGAACAGTTCAACCCAAATATTAAAGAGTGTGCAGCACATTTTACGGAGGACTATTTCCTGAACCTGGAAGAGTAGCCTACAATGCTGGCTTGCACAAAGGCTCTATAAAGGTTTCTATAAAGTGGGGCAATTCCAACTTTGCAAGGACAGTCTGGCGCTTCTGACTCACAGCCTGTAAGTACGTTTTCTTATTTAAAGAATTTTCTACTGATGATTCAAATGTGAGTTTTGAGCAGTGTAGTGTAGTGCTTGTTTGTCATTTCTCCGATCACAAATGCAGACATGGTAACGTTTATGCAGCGCGATGCAAGGTGACGTGTAAAAAGACAGTATAAGTCATTATAATCAGTAATTACGTCCCCACTGGATGCAACAAATGCCTCGTTTTATTTTTTTGTGTCGTCGCGCCAGGACACGGCATCACAATACGGTAAGAGGCGTAACATTTCCGTCTCACGCTTGAGGTATTTGGTCAGTCACAACACACTGGATAGCTGGCTAACCAGAGTACGCCTCGCTTCTCAGAACGATGAGCTTTGTAAAAATCAACGCGTTTCAGAAAGGCGAAGCATAGAGGAGCAACAATAATGTACAGTATGTGGAAAATAATGTGTTTTTTGGACCTTAATCCGTATAAACACATTGCGTTACACCAGATACACAAAATAATGTTCTTTTTAGCAACATCACATGACCCCTTTAAGGTAAGTGGTTGCAATCAATTTATTTTAGCTACATTTAAATAAACAAATTTAGTTGACTAACTTCCAACTAAATTTGTTTATTTAAATGTAGCTAAAATAAATTGTTTGCAACCACTTACCTTAAAATATTAAGTATCTTTTTTTCAGTGCACAACAACATTGTCTCAACAAAATGGCATGCAGGTCTGTTTGGCTGACCAATGACAGATGGGGGTGCAGACATTACAAACCTAACCCTTAAATACTCAGTAAATGACAGAAATCAGTTGATTGTACTGAAGATGGAAATTATGTGGCCAGTCGTGTCACTTCTGTGCAAAATGTCACTCATATCAAGGTGCTTTGAGCAGGTGTTTTTTTTCTCATGCTATGAAGCAGAATAAATGCATTAGAAACTTTAACACTAGAAGCTATGACACATAAGCAAACACTTAACATGCTCAAGAAGTTGTCACCTGGTTATGGTTTGTTAGCTAGAAAACAATTCTAAACATAACACCTCGTCTTTGTGAGAAAAAAAAACAACAACAACAAATGCAGCCTCTTTGATGTAAAACCATGATTAAGAAGCTTTACGAAAAATTGCACAATGGTTTGCTTGATTGATTCTTTGAATTACTTTTCCCACAAGGAACATGCAAAGTTTTCAAGCTGTTTTATGGTTCAGAAGGCAGTGCTGTAAAATGCAACAGTAAGAAAGAAAGAAAGCATGGAATCACTTTTTTTTTTCTTTTTTTAACGATAAAACACTGACTTCAGAGCATTAACAAGCAGCTTGAAACGAAAGCAAACAAACAGAAACCCAAGCAGAACTTCACAAAGAGGGTGACATTAATAAGCATTATTAATAACTGATAGTTTCAGTGCCCTATTTAACAGTGCAGTCAAATCCCAGCTGCATCAGGAAATGGATTCATCTCAGAAAACATGAATTTCCTTTTGTACCCATCTGTAAATATTCCATGGCGAATTCGCTAAACAGTTGTGGCCATTTTATGCCCACAATATTTCAACACAAACACCTGTATATTCACCCACCACTTGTAATCGAGTTTAACCAAGTGCCCTCTGCTCCTTTGTAGCAACATAAGCAACAAAATGCCTTTATACTTTGTGATGTCATGTGCTTTCAGTGTTGTAAATGCATTGTTCCTGAAGAAGGCTGGGTATTTTGTCATATTTAATAGAATCTTGAGCAGTTCCAGTAATCTTTCTGCTAATTTATCCATCTGTTTGGATAGAATGCAGCTCTTTTGTTTCAGCATCTGTCCAATTTCATGACATTTCTTTCCACAATGTAGATAATCATGTTTTTCAAACGTTTTTCTTCATGTGGACAACTGGTTCTGTTCACACATGACCTTTAAACACAAAAAAATGCAGTTACAATTTATGGAAAACCTGCATTTGTGAAAGTACCTATTGTCATTCTATTCAACAGAAACATGCCTTCTTTTTATGCAACTATACCAATTTTCTTCTTCAAAATAAAATGTTGCCTTGGGTGGAATAGCATTTGAACAGAGATTCAGCCAGCACAATTATCAAGTAAAGCAATCTTGAAACAAACAAAATCTGATGTGTTATGCCTGAAAATATCCACCCCAAAATGTCCAAAGTGGACTTTTGTGGCTAAAATTGCACTCTCTGAAAAAAATAGGTATACAACAGCTTGTCACTGGGGCTTCAAAGGAACACCTTTGTACCCCTTTTACTGATAAAGGATTCATAATAGTACCATAAGAGTACATATTACTATTCTAAGGTATTAATATGCTCCCTTTAGGGGATAAAGAAGGTACAAAAGTCCCAGCAGGCACAGGACGTCAATATAACATTAGGTTGACATTGGACATGGCGTCGGACAGACATCACATTATGGTTGAGCATGAAATTCGGGTTGACATCAGTATTTGACACCAGTTTGACGTTGACTTAACATTGGATTTTGGTTACACAACCTAAAAACAACATATCAACATCAGTTGATGTTGGTATCGGACATCAAATTAACATTGACATTAAAAGTTGAACTGACATTGAATTCTGGTCACCCGATCTTGCAACCGAAATTTAACCAAACATCAACGTCTTACACGTCTTATGATGGTGTGTGCCTCCTGGGATATTCCTTTGAGGGTACTGCCCCAGTGACAAGCTATTGTACCCCTAAAAGTATCATTTTTGCACATTTTTCTAACAGAGTAGCAAATCATTCAAATCATGATATATACTGTATATGTATCAGGCGAAAAACTGACTATTATGGAAATTGATGTTTTTTCCCCGTTTTATGGACAGCTTGAATATTTTCAATGAGATACACACATAATCAGAGACTTGACATTTTTGAGTATGGCTGCTTATTCAATCAACACATTCCATACTCTAAAATTCTTTACCACGAGCGCGAGTTCAAAACATTCAACGCAACATTGTAAATGCACCAAGTAATCGAGTAGATACAAGCAGCCATGTCAGATAACCACTTTTCACAGATTGACTGTTGCCTCCTACAACAGTTGGCGGAGACATAAATTAAAATAGTTATTTCCCGCACGACTATATGATATTTCTGTCTGTGGAGTTTTTATAATTTGTTTCAGCATGGATGAGAGAGTACAGTCATTTTCTTCAGTACCCAGGGGCTTATAACTGAATCCTCAGGACTTAGGACAGAACTGCGAGGCACGATAGGATGGAAGTGGTCACACTAAGTCATGTCTCTATAATGCAGGCCTTTTCAAACTTGAATTAGCTGACAAATTAGTGTTTGTGATGACATCACTCATTTACATAGGATTACATAGCTTCCTGCATGCAAGACAAATCATACTAACATCCTTGAAATCAATGTGACAATCAGCATACACTATCTAGCTGACTATAGAGACAGGATTTTCATGGGCCAGATTCGAAACTTAATCTTCCATCTGAGCACTAAGGCTCAATATTTCAAGATTTTCAGGTATTACAGACCTCGTTGATGTGGACAGCCATGCTGCAGGTCTGCTCTAAATGGCCTCTGCATGAGCTGACAAATGTTCTGTTTATGAATTATTCACCTGCATACTGAATTATACAAAAGTGTTTTACCTTCCACTAGACACTCTGCATATCTTCAGGTAAAACATGATTTTTTCCCCCACAAAGAGGAATTCTGCTTCCCTCAGTTATTTTAATGATTGTAATAGTTGGTGTCCTCAAGGGTTGGCCTAGTTTTAAGGGGGAGTTTAATGGAATTTGTGTGTTTTGCTTTTATACATGCACAAAGCAACGATACATGTTTTAGCGCTGATCTTGACATTCAGGGCAATTCAGAACTATCCAAATTGAATGTATAGGCTTACGGAAATACTAGCACTATTGCCCATTACACTACCCAATATTCTCCTGGAAACCCCTTTTTTGTTAATGAATGTGTTTTATGACTTTAAAAGTGAACTGTGCAATTTCTGTGCCACTTGCATAAGGGTTGCCAGATCTGTGTAACCAAACCAACCCATTGGACAATCAAAATTAGCCCAATGACCATTGAAACTATAGGAGTAAAGAAAGTCTCAATGACAAAAAGTGTCCCAATTGATCTAAATTCATCCCTACTCTGTAAAAAAAAAAATATTTTTTGAAATTGTAAATAGATGATTATTGGAGTATGTTTTAAAAGAAAATACTTTGTCTACTTAAAAATTTAGCATTTAATTCAGTTGTTATTTGCCATTTCTTTGTAATTATTTGTGAAATTTACTAGCAATTTCCGAGTTAAAAATTGTTTCTACACCAAGCTTTCAGTGTTGCCCAGATACCACAACTAAAAATATGGCACTCCCACACCTAGACTATACAGTATATTGAATGGTATGAAATACTTGAAAATCACTGTATAGTACTAATCATACTAATCTGCTTTTATAAACAAAATCATTTTAAGATTGACAGCTAGTGACCAAATTCCTTTGCTGTAGGTGGTAATCTTTTATTTTTTAACCATTTGAAAATTAAATATTAATCTCTATTTAAAACCTTGTTCTGATGCTACTCTTTCCTGGTCCTTGTCATACAGTACATAACTGTACAGGCTCTGATGAGACCATCCGTCTCATCAACTAACAGAATTTTAGCATTGGTAGAGAATAATTTGGGTAGAGTAAAATAATCCAATACAAGAATTCGAGTGAAATATAATTAACACAATGTTGAACCTTTAACAGTAAAGGCCCTCTGTCTGCTATTGGCTAGTCAATCGTATAGCCCTGCCCCAAACTCACACCACTGGTTGAGCTGTTGCTGTGTCAGGCTGGTTGGAATTCTCAAACAAACAATGTTTTGAAAACACCTCAACATGTCAGTGTTTGCACTTTTCTAGTGAAAATCATCCTACAAATAGCTTACTTATAATTGTCTCTGCGTACTGCACTCTTAGAAAAAGGTACAAAGCTGTCACTGGGGTGGTGTCCTAAGGTACAAAAGCTAAAGGTAAATCTTCGTACCTTATTTACCCCTAAATGTTACATATTAGTACCTAAAGTGTACATATAAATAAGTAAGCCTTAGTAACAGTCTTGTACCTTTTTCTGAGAATGTAGGTTAAACTGGAATAGGAAAAAATATTTTAATATTTAATATAATAAAAACGGCACACTTCATCTTGAAATTCCTTCATTTTTTAGCTTTGGATTCACTGGGTAATAATATAACATAATGCAATGAACGACACAAATTTTCAGACCTACCTGAAGGTTGGCGCATGTGGAGAAAACACATGCACTGTCTATTTGCTTGACATCATTTGAGTTGATGACATGTTTGGTGATGATAGCCGGTTGCAGATTGGTCCGTACTGATGGGACTGCTGACTGAGTCTCAGTGATGGGAACTAGACCCGCATCCGTGCCATAACCGAATGCCTGGATAGCATTTCCTTCACACACACACACACACACACACACACACACACACACACACACACACACATACATATGCAAAAAAAAAAAACATGCATGAAAAGCCAGGAAATTTTCATGTGGCAAAAAAAAACCCTCAGCAAAAGAGATCACATGCCCGTAAGACATAGCATTTCTCATTAATGTGCTATTTAGGTTAAGCCCATAAGGATGGCTGTTCAGGCCGTGAGGTTACGTGAGGTTTCATCTCCACTCACTCAAGCAAGTGTTCTCTCTGAAGTCTCGGAGGAAGGCCTCACACTCAGCTTCGTGATTTCCACTGCCTCGACAGCCACACCAAGGGGAAATGGTGATGTTGGTGTGGCTCGCATCCACATAGTTTGGAGTCACATCTGATCCTGTAAGGCCAAGGGTAGAGATTCTCATAAATATTCATTAGGTGGGAACATGTTGGTTTATAGATCTCGCTGTCTGGAGTATAATGTGCTGTTTGGCTGAGTGTAATGGCCAGAGGTTGTTGGTCTGCTCTCTTTTAGAGGTCCATTTGTTCACAGCACGACTGGATTTTTAACCCTCAAGGATTCATTTCAGGTAAAAGACTAAAAGGATGCAATTTAAAATTTTCTCTGATGGTTTGCAGGCCTAATTTACACAGCAGAAGTAGTAATTATTTCAGATTATTTTAGGAAAATTGCTAAAAAGACAAAAAAAAAGTCAAAGTAATACTTTTATGCCTTAGGAAAAAATAATACATTCATTTTTCCAAACAAACCTTATTGCATTTTGTTGCAAATTCATCTGTTACTTAGTAAAATAGAGTTGGTCCTTTGCACTCGTGGAAGTATTTATAAATTTAGAAAGATAGAAATTATATATATTTGCTGTTAGTATAATGACAATCTTTCTTTTGAACAATTTTACACGTTGCCTTTATCGGACTATTTTTTCAGTATAAATATAGTACATAATTTATGTATGAAATATAACTTATAAATATTATTTATTTATAGTGGCTTTTAAATTTTAGGAAAAGGGACTTCAAGGGGATTGCTATATTTGGGGTCATTGACTTCAAAACATTTGAATATCCCTTGCCTTCATCTGTTCTCCTGTTCTTTATAATCTTTCTTGAAATAAAATTCCTGATGCATCACTAATTAAAACAGCTAAAGAAGGCAAAATACATGTTCCAAGAAGTCAGTCCATTAAAATGCAATTGCAAATTCTTATTATTGCCGTGCAGCAGATTTTTCTCATAATCACTCACCAATGAGTCCAACGTAGGACACCAGACAACCGTGGTAGTTATCATTAGGACAGCTTGTTATTGAATGCGGTGTCGTCTGGCAATTCATGTGGAAGTCTGCCAGCCTGGATCTAGTCCAAAAACAAAACAAATTATAGAATTTAAGAGGCCTGTAACATTTTTAGCACATTCGACTGAATAGGATTTAGATGCACGCTTGAATAAGCTACTAGTCTTTCTATATTTACAAAGCAAGATTACAGTACATGACGCTGAAGAAAGGATGGATTTTCATATTCTCGAATAACCGTCGTCTGCACCTTCTCTGTAAGGTGCTCCAAGAGTCACACGCTTTTGGATCAAGCTATAAGGGAAGATTTATTCTAACAGTTATATATCACCACAGCTGCATCTGCTATCATCAATGCTCTAATATTCAAGACCGAAACAATACGCAGCAGTGAATGTGCAATATGAGATGCGTTCTGTCAGGCCTAACTAGTGACTGGTGGGGTTCCAATTCAAGGCCATTTTCTCCTCGACTCCATGTGGTATTTCTCAAACTCGAGCAATCTGCCTCAAACAGCCTCTTCCTAGGGGGCTACGTGCATTCAGAAACAGATTGCTCCAAGCACTAGACCTGAGGTGGGCAGGGGGTCACATTAGTACTTATTCTTGAGTATGAACTCTCTCCCCTAGCACTTTACACACACATAAACTCGGAATAACAATTCCGCGCATCCTTTTCTCAAATAACGCCGGCGAGATGGAGATCCCAGGCTCGCTGCCCTCCTACGAGACCTTGATTAATAGTGAATCATCCTACACGGCAGTATGGACCCCTGATTCACCAACTCAGCTACGGTGTGAATATTAACCGAACCGTTCTTGCTGTTGGGTCCACGGGTGTTGCCTACTGGGTGTTTACCTCCCAGAACAAAGAACAGTATCTGCATCGCTCTCATGGGTTGTGGCCGAAAAGGTCATCCTTTCTACTCTGCTTTATTGACATGGAAATGGATGTTCTTCTGATACTTTTTGTGCTGTATTTTCACCCCAAGCTTTATCTCTAGATAAGCGCTGCCGTGACTCACGGCAAAAAAGGCAAAGGCAGCAAGGTGTGTGAAATCAGCAATCAAGGAGCGATGCATGCTGATGAGACTGCAATCCAAAGTGGACCGCTCTGAAAGGGCGAACTGAAGTGCTCCCGAATTATGGCACTAGCAGTTCAAAGATATTACTCAATTATTTAAATTCCCAACTACATCATAGATTCATTTTTAACAGAGCTGGAGGGTAAGACCTTGCTAACATAGTGCAACTAGAGGAGAGTGTGGAGGAATGTCACATGGGGTCAGCTGTAACACAGTCAGTTTAACCAATAAGAAATAAATTACACTATCATACATACATAATCACCAGTGTCCAAAGATGACACACAAAGACTGCACAGAATGGGACATTGGATAAGCTATATATACACACACATATATATATATATATATATATATATATATATATATAACAAGAATTGTAAAAAAAAAAAAAAAGTATCACAGTTTCCACAAATATATACAACTGTACATACAACTGTTTTCGGCTTTGATATTAATAAGAAATGTTTCTTGAGCAGCAAATCATGAATGATTTCTGAAGGATCATATGACACTGAAGACTGGAGTAATGATACTGAAAATGCAGCCTTGCATCACAGGAATAAATTACATTTAAAATATATTAGAATAGAAAACAGTTAATTTAATTTTATTAACATTTCACAATATTATTGTTTACTGTATTTTCGATCAAATAAATGTAGGTTTCAAAACCTTTAATTTGACAAAAAGACAAATATGGGTATCAGAAAGCACAAACAAACAAACAAAAACATAGTTAAAAATATAGAAATGAAATACTACTTTCTGGTCATACAGTTTTTCTCAAGATCCTGTCAAAATCTTATTTTTTAATCTTATCTTATTGAAACAGCATGATTTGAAAGAAAGTTTACTGTGAATTCAACATGCCACCTCACTTAGCTCAAGTTCTATGCAAAGATCATGAATATTCTATCAGTCTACCATCATGATTCAGCCCCATGAACTTATACAGCTATGTCCTGAAGCAGATACGTGAAGCTCGTAGACATGACAGTAATTACTCTTGAAAAAACTGAATGTGGAGTTTTTACCTTAAGGTGCTTTTTCTACTGCATCCGACCCTTAAAATTACTCTTATTCTCTGAATCCAATGTATTCAGGTCTTTTTTTTTTATTAACATTCATTTATTTAATTTGAAGAAAACAAGTTAAATGTGAAGTCTGTAATTTCACAGAACTAAACAATGATTGTTTTCAAACATGTTTCTAAAATACTCCTCTACCTGCCATTGGTCAACCAAACAGATAACCCTGCCCCCAAACTCACACTATTGGTTGAGCTGTTGCTGAGTAAATCTCAAAGAGAGATGTTGAAAGCACCACAGAAACAAGCGGATGAGAGGGCAAATCAAGCGGGAAAGATGAAGCAGAAAGAGGTGGAGAGTTTGAGAGTAAAAGAGACACAAAAGAGTCTCTCGCAGGATCTTGGGGAAAATACTGATCAACACACTAGATCTGTGTACTAGAAAAAGTCACAACTGCACTCCGGTGGTTCTGGTTGTGGACAGACTGTGTCGGCAGCTCCTCTCCAGTGACCTCCTGGATGGAGAAGAGGAGGTCAGCGCTGGGTCACAACCTTCTGGGACCTCAGGTCACCGAAACACATCCAACCCCCTTCTGATGTCCTGCTGAGATTTTACAGATGTCCCACTTAAGACATTTTACATTAGGGTGACCATGCGTGCCATTTTATTTTTTTTTTTTAATTGAGAACCAACCTTTAAATGACTAATTTTCCTGCAAATTCGGTTGGGATTAGAGAGCATATTTTAACATCCAGAATGACAAAGCATTTTAAGTGTTTGACGCTCACTCAAATTATCCACTTGACACTGGTTGCAAGTTGAACTCACAATTTTTTTAAGGAAATCTGGATGTATTATCATAGAAAATAACAAATACATTTCTAAAAAAAAAATATGTTAATTAAATGACAGAGCTGTGTTGAGTCTCAGGAACGTTCCTACAGATTCATAATATGGTTGTATGATGAGGTTTGAGTTTTTGGCAAAGCAACTTTGGAAAGGTGCACATGGACTGTCTTGTTTTTCTATTAGACCAGGAACATAACAACGATGCTTGCCTAAATTAATGAATCCCTCAGTGGTGCTGATGATTTACATTGTTAATTACATTCTGGCTGGCTCAAGGAGGCAGAAGGGTGGGAGATGTGTAAATGAATGCCTCTGGTAACAGGTTTGCAGGGCTGGAGTGTTAAACCGTCATCATCAGCATTAACGGTACCCGCTCCCCCCAGGAGACATCATGAACCCGCTATGTCATTCAGGGACATCTCTAAACGGATGTCACCCTCTCGCTGCCTAACATCATGTGCATAGAGTTAGTCAGACCTTTGGCGACTTGCAGATGATGAACAAGAGAACCGAAAAATCATTACAGGGTTTTGGTTTTTCATTTTACTTTGAAGCTAGCTGGCCTAAGCTGGTCAAACTGATTTAATCAGCAATCCTGTGTCAATTAAATGAACACATTTCAAATTTGCTGTTTTATATTTGGTCCAGTTTAATCATAGTTGTGCTAAATCTAACAATGGTCTAGAAGCTTTATACTCATGAATTGTCACAGATGTAGTCTTATGTAGTGTAGAAACTAAATAAATGCAGAAACACTACTAATTTAACTATATTTTTCAGTAGCCCTGAACTAAATGGTTATGTACCCAATAAAAACTGCTCTGATTGTAAAAATATATTTCTCCTGATAAATCCATCTTAAGTTGGAAGCTGTTATTTGGAACATGGTAGCTGGTATCATTAGCCTGTAAACATGTTCCAAAACTAGCTTGACCACCTTCGGCTGATATGGCCATCTGGTTTTTTGATGGTCTTAGTCTAGCAGCTTACACTAGCTAATGACAACACTAAAGCCTATTGGGTCTAATTTTTTGCATGCAATTTGTCTGTTCAAACCAACGTGTTAAAAAAAGGTGAATTACACGTATACAGATTTATTATCTGACAGTAGGTGGCGCCTTTAGAAAAGCAGAAATACCCTGGGTTTCATAATAGTCTGCTCTACATAATACAGTGAGCTTTCAATACAGTAATACAATAAGCTTTTAATCAAGCAACTCAACGTTCCTTTGTTACTAGTTCGAAAGTGACATTTTTGAATTAGTAACGGGGACTTGGGCTCAGCTGTTATTTGAATCCATGGCGGAAGGAAGTACTTCCGCACAAAAGAGAGGTTTTTTAAAGACACTCCGTTGTTGTTTCTTATGTATTTACACACTTGTCAAACTGTTGTATAAACACAATATCACACTCATAGCCATGCGATATGGCTGTATATCGGCATATCGCACTTCTACTCGTAAGATATTGCTCATTTATTTTTAAAAAGACTATGCCTTCTTTTAATAGCTTCAACATTGTTAGCTACTTTTTGTTAGTATCTTTTCAAAAAGAGTTAATTTACAATGAATTAACCGCTTTGCCCAGTGGTTTTGGTGTTATATAGTGACACCTAGTTGCCTGGATGACGCAGTTTGTTTAGCTGCTGGTGAATCACATACATGCTGATCAATACTCTGGACTACATTATGTTGAATCTGAAGTATTTGTAGTATATTGTGTTTGTTGTTTTTATTTAGTCTTAGTAGCTACTATGTCTATTCTCTGCAAAGAGCTCTAGCTAAAAGCTCTATATAAAACAAAGTATTATTATTGTTATTATTAGTAAACGTACCTTGCAAGGCTGGTCATATGATGTAAGCATTGTGCAGCCCATTGGAGGAGATCCACTTCATGCAGAATAAGCAACTAATATATCTGAAAGTCTAAGAATAAATATCCTTTCATTGACATTTTTGTTTAATGTTAATTTCTTTAAGAGAAACATTTTTTAAACTTTAACAAAATTACTGAGTGTACCATTAAGATGACAAATGTGTTTCATTCTTCAGCAGCGAATCATGGCAGCCCACTCATTTCCTAATTGGAGTGTTTATCACTGATGATTTAGGAACAGATGGTTGGGGTGCTTGTCCTCTTCATACTCTGGCCCCAGCCCAGCATGGATATCCGCAAACAATAGACAGCACGTACTCGGACAAGCAGAGTATCAAGGCCAAATATTTCAGGCAGGCTATGTCTCTTTCTGTTTCTACAGTTCATTTGAAAAATGGTCCTTCAGCTCATTGGACTTGGAGTCTTTAAAGAAAAGGGAAGCACTGTTTTTAAACTTTAAACTTGTACCTGTTTTTAATGTGATTTATTTCCTGCAACTGCATGCATGTGCATATTTTTATGCTTGTGTGGTTAAATTAGCATCTTCTAAGAAGTCTGGGGGTCCAGCGGGATTCAGGACCATGACCATGAAGTCTAAGCAATAAGACCATGAATCATTTACACAACTCCTGAAGGCACACTGAATCTAATATCCATGTCACCTGACTCAAATAAGAGTCTACGACTGGCTTTTTCGGCATTCAAGCTTAAGCCAAAGCTTCATCTGTATGGTAGCTTATTCAAAATGCTTTTGGACAATTTCAAAAGCTCAGATTAATTTTATTTGTGTTCAGGTATGAGATGGAAAAGCATCAAAGTATACGAAATGTATCGAAATGCATCTTTAAACACTGGGTATCAAATAAATAATGCATTTATGTTAAAGTAAAGAAAAATTGAGTAAATGAAAGCAGCCAGGAGCTTTAGAGATGTGGCCTCCAAAACTTTTAGACTTTTTAGTGTAAGTACGGTAAATGCCACATAAAATCCTTAGATTAGTAATTGGCATGAGAACTGTCCTTTTATTTATTGTTCTTGCCCCATTGCAACATTGAATTTGGCCAGTTTTTGTTAAATAACATATCCAGAAAAATTTTATATTTTTTATTCTTTACATTTTCTTGTGAACATAAAAATATGTATTATAATTATATAAAGAAGACACTAAATCATGTCAAAAAATGGAGGGGAAAAAAAACATTATCCTAATTTGAAAGCACTTTTTTTTTAAACTATAGGACATTTGGTGTCTCTGAAAAGTCCAGGATGTCCTCCTTAAGATACACTAAGATTACAAACAAAATGCCCTTTACAGAGGACAAAATGAATGACAGGGTCTCGGAAAGTTATTCAAGTCAGGCATAACAATACATATGAGTGTCTGTTTACTGTATCCTCAGCCTGGCCACTGCACTGAGTCAGTTCTGTTGTTGGATGTCCTCCAGTCTCCTGCTATGGGAAAGGCAAGGTGATTTCTGGAGGCTATGACAGATAGAAAGGGCAGCCAAAGTCCTCAGGTTGGCCTAGTGGGGGCCCTCGCTTTTCTCTCAGTTCACACATCACACAGTGTTTGAGGACAAAGGGTCTGGAGCCCAGTGGCCATACATGTAATAAGTGCAGGAGTTAAGGATGCACCAGACAAGCTTGTTGAATGCAGGATAGATAAAATGTCAAGCCTGCATGCATTTTCCTCATCCTGATCTTTTATTTTGGCTTGTTTTATACAGTATATGGGTTATTCCTACAGTGCAGCACATTTTAATGTGAAATGTCTCATTATTAAAAAAATAATCCCTCATTTGTTTTAAAGATCATATTATCATTATTTATTTTAACACAATATAACAACTGTTTAACCCTGTAGAACCTGACATAATCAATATAGCCTGAAATAATATATTGTTGTTTAGTTTACTGTAGTTTATTATCTTAAAAAAAAACATTAATCATAAATAGTGTTTAATGTTTTGTATTATATCTGATATATAAGGCTTTTATGGCTCATATAGTATGATATAGTGAGAATATGGAGGGGAAAAAAACACCACAGTTTTATTCAGACACTCTCCAGAAATATGCAGTTTGGTATTTGGATATTTATATGGCCAGAAAGAATTAAATTCTGATGGCTTAGGATGTAAATGAATGAGATCTGTTTAACACTATAACAGATTACTTTCATAAAATGCATATAAATATCTGTTGACACATTATAACTACTAAATGCTTTCAAAGCTCTTCGGTTTTTATTTTGTCAGTGAAAACATAATAAAGAACAATGCAATGATTGAGAGATGAATAAACAAATCTTCTTCAAAAGCCTGATGGATCATATTTGATATTTGCATTTTATTTTATATACACACAGTAGGCTTTATAGCTAAATAATAAATCATTTAAGCACTTTTTTTGTTTAAAAATGTTTTATCATTGTTTCATGGATAATCAATATCACTATTTAATATCATTTTTAATTTTGTTAGCATTTTGTAATATCACTTTGCCTAGCAAAAGCCAGTTTCCCAATGACATCATCATCCAGGAAGTGGCATCATTTTTTATTGAGGAAACAACAGTAAAGGTGTGCTTTTCACCTCCTGCTTGGATTTACTGAATATTTAGCTTGTGTAACTGACGTAGGCCAGTAAGAGCTGTTACTTGTAAACCTCACTCCCCTGATCTCAAAATGAGGCGCTCTAGCTGTTGTGTTGACGTATACAATACTTCATGTTCAATTCATAGTAATTGCTTACTATAAGACATGTAATGTGAAACTGCACCACTAGGGGCTCTA
>JAFVLL020044279.1:50000-90077 GCA_021397915.2 Tor tambroides | reverse complement strand
GCCGTCGCATCATCCAAGTGGATGCTGCACACTGGTGGTGGTTGAGGAGAGACCCCCCACATGATTGTAAAGCGCTTTGGGTGTACGGAAATACATAATAAAACGCTATATAAAAATGCATCATTCATTTATTCATTCCTTCATTCATGCATTTGCTAGGGTGTTCTTGGTAGTTGCCAGGGTGTTGCTATGCAGTCATTAAGGTGTTCAGAGTGGTTGTTAATGCATTGCAATGTAGTTGTTAGGGTGTTCTGGTGGGTTGCAAGAGGCTATTCAGTCATTAAGGTGCAGTGATTTTCAGGGTGTTGCAAGTGGTCTGAGTGTGTTGCTATGAGGTTGCTAGGGTGTTCAGTGGCTGCTCATGCTTGAATGTCTCTAGAATAGACTCTAGGATATTTTGGTCTCTAGATTTGGATAAGGATCCTCCTTCAGTGTATTTTTGCAGGATTTTTGCCTGTTTTATCACCAAATTGTAAGTCCAGTCATACATGGAGCAATAGTAATAGTGATGCTTGGCTTAACAAACACCATAGAGAATAATCACAGTAAAGATGACTGATCATTTTACCAATCAGAGCTGGATGAAAAGCATCATTCATTACTCAGAAGAGCTGAAATTAATCTGTGTTAGACTCAGTTTTCTCACCTGACGGGACAAACATGAGAATCTGTGAAACTCAGCTAGCAGAGAGGAACTGCTCTAAATCAAATCTCCTCAGTCTGTCCTTTTTTCACTAAACTGTTTTTCCCCCGAAATGCAAACCATGAGCATTGCATTCTGTGTGAATTTGGACTGACATATAGCTAAGCTGGAGAGGATCTCATTAGTGTGAAACTTAAGTTTGTGTTTGTCGGCAAGAGGACTGAGAAAAGTGAATAATGGTTAACAGCCTCTGTCTTTGAAACACTGTTGAGCTGGTGATCATAGGGAAAACACCAGAGTGTTTGCTGTGCATATGCTGTACACTACTGACAGTATGGGTTTTTTAAAGAAATTAATATTTTTATTCAGCGAGTATGCATTAAATTAATCAAAAGGGACAGTAAAAACATTTATAATGATCTTTAATGATTTTTAACTTTGTATTCATCAAAGAATCCTGAAAAAAAGTGTGTCACAGTTTTCCCCCCAAAAATATGAAGCAGCACAACTGTTTTCAACATTGATAATAATCAGAAATGTTTAATGAGCAGCAAAACAGCATATTAGAATGATTTCTGAAGGATCATGTGACACTGAAGACTGGAGTAATGATGCTGAAAATTCAGCTTTGATCACAGGAATTAATTCAATTTTAAAACATATTCACATAGAAAACAGCTATATAAAATAGTAATAACATTTATAAAAAGTTAGGATTTGTTTTTTTTTTTGAAAGTTTTCAGCCTCTCAATTTCATTCTATAGAAAGGTCACACTGAGCCACTAAAACATTTTTTTTTTTTACATTCAGCAAAAGTCAAATTCTCTCACAAAGCAAGTTTTATTAAATGTTTTTATCATAAAAATTGGTAAATAGTTCTCGTTTAAGTAAACTGGGTAAATCATATGGGTAAATTTGTCATTTTTGTGTCTGTACTATAGAAATGTGTGACAAAGAGACTGAGCACTTCTTGTGCTTACTGAACAAAGTGCATACACTATACTCCCTCTATCTATCTTTTTTTTTTTCTTTTGGCTAGCTGTTGTTTAAAGAAAGAACCCCTGATGTTTATCATACATGCAAAAACAATAAAAGTGTGATTAAATCACTTACGGTACATGACGTAAAGATAAATGTTAAAAGCACCACTGCGTGCAACAATATTCAAGATTTGCATATCTTTAATGTGTGATATGTAGAAGTTCTGCAGATATATAAGACAAAGATTAAAAAAAGAAATTGTTTTCTATTTTAATACAACTATTTATAACAAATGATGTTATCAGTATCACGGTTTGACTGAAATGTTGGATAATAAAAAGAATTTCACAGTATAGTATATATCTGGTATTTCCCCCTTTCTGCTGTAGCACTTGAGCTGACAAGAACTCAAGTTTATGCATAAACAGATGATTCAAGTTATCCAGCATCCATGATTTGAAAATATAGTAATTTCAGCACAAAGGAATATCACATGGTCAGTGTCACAAATTTACTTAGAATTGATTAGTGACCTTGAAATTTCATCATAAATTTACCTCATAACTTTTTTTTTTCACTTAAAACTTCTGGTTTATTTTATGTTTTAAATAAAAAAAGACTTTTGAGCCCCACTGGATGCTCTACGTTTATAGAAATCTCTGCATTCAATAGAGTATAATAGACATTAAAAGGCTAAACATGCTGAAAGTCAAGGCTTTGCTGGCAGTGTAGGAGAGTTTGCTTTGACGTGTGTGTGTGTGTGTGTGTGTGTGTGTAAGTGTGTTTTTGTGTATCGCCTGTTCCCCTGCTGTGCTGCTTCACTGTCAGATCGTGGTCTTGTTATTTTCAGCTTCTGCCGGATATGATTCAGACTGAAGGACTGTGTAATTATAACACACATAAACACACACACACACACACACACACACACGGATGAGGGTTTCTGGTAAGACTGTTGGGATCCCCCGGTTGGAGGAGCATTTAGGTGCAGCACAACACTGCTTTAGTTTCATTATATGTGTGCAGTGTGTGTGTGTGTGTGTGTGTGTGTGTGTGTGTTCAAGGGTCTTTGTTTGGTTCCTCTGCCCTAGAAATGATTTAAGTATTTAAATAGCATTGAGGTTTTTCACTGTCAAAACATACATATTTGACTACACGTACAGCGCATGAATGGAAAAGTGCAGTGTTTGTAGCTTCTTTATACCAAACTGAAGTATAAAATGTTTTTCGCAGCAGTGAAAACGTTGCATGGGTGTGTGATGGCCAAAACAGCAGTCTAGGTACACGTAGGTAGGTTTTGAGACACAGCCAGTGTAAGCCAGTGATGAGAACTGAGCGATCGGGCCTCACAGAGGAAATCAGAAACCCACTGGAGACCGTCACTGTGTGTCCTGGTTTCTGAGAAACGGGTCATGTAGTGGTTTCAAAGCGCGTGTGCGGCGCGTGAATGCTGACCGGCTCTGTTTTACTGAGAAAGACAGAAAGAAAAGAAAAAAGCCTGACTGACATGCACTGAAAGTACTTGTGCATATGCACATAATGTAAAATTTACGCGATCTTGCATCATGCACGGTTGTTTTGCCATATATGTTATCTTTGGAGGAAATCACAAGGTTTCCTTGCCATTGCTGCTGAAAGATTATATAAAACTCCTGAAGATGAACAGAGATACAAAGTTAAACTTGAGTTAAAATGATTTTAGTGAACGTGTAAAAAATGTATGTATGCAAATACATTCAGTCATTTATTTGCAAATTGCATGAATAAATTGAATTACACAGCAAACACATATCAAACCAAGTAGGCTATATTAAGACAAACACACTTTTTCAAGTGAAATGTGAAACACCAATGACTTGTACATATGGGTACAGTCATTTTAGACACTTCCAAAACTGTTGCAACAGAGATGGAAATACAATTTTTAAATACATGAATTATGTTCCCATCGTTGTTGCCACAGATTTAGAAGTGCATTTTTCTGTTCTAAAGACGGGGATGTCCCAATACTTTTGTCTATATAGTGTATGTACAAGTCATTGGTGTTTGGTGATGAGTTTTTGGCTCAAGGTCTGCATTTACAGTCACACCAGAGCCAGTGTTCAACTGGGATTAGGACTTGGTTTTATGCAGACCAGTCAAGTTCTTCCACACTGACTCAATCAATCATTTTCTTTTTGAACCTTGTCTTATACACAGAAGCATTGTCATGTTAGAATAGAAAAGGGTCCTATCCAAACCATTGCTATAATATTAGAAGCACACAATTTCCTAGAATATCATTATATGCTTTAACATTAAGATTTGTACTCATAGAAATTACTAAAGTGGTCAAACCTGTTCATTAGAAGGGGGCGACCCAATACTTTTGGCAATATAGTGTATATATATATATATATATACTTTTACTGTTCTAAATAAAATGTTATTACAATTTAAAAGAACTATTTTCTCTTTTAATGTATTTTCAAATGTAATTTATTCCTGTGATGGTAAAGCTGAATTTTCAACATCATTACTCCAGTCTTCAGTGTCACATGATCCTTCAGAAATCATTCAAATATGCTGCTCAATCTGATTATTATCATCATCATCATCATCATTATTATTATTATTATTATTATTATTTATCTACTATATTATTATATATTAATTATATTTTTTAATTTAATTTAATAATTTAATTTAATTTAATTTAATTTAATTTCAATCGATTTTGTTGTTCATTTCTATGGACTCCAGCACCTGCTACTGAAACATGGCGTGGTTTAGATGGTGAGTAGTTACAGAATTTTGAAGTACACTAGAGTGCAGTGTGGATGTGGCTGCAGCCTCAGCCAATGAAATAATAGAGAAGGAAACAATGCGAGAATGCAGGCGTGAGACGTCACACGCTATTTTTGGAGAACTCCGCCCACATTTCTATTTTCGTCCGCCTCAGGGGCGGGGCTTACCGAGGTACTTGTAATAACTCACTTTCTCCCTCTCGTACTACTGCCGAACATCGCTGCTGGTCTCTTTAATGGATGTCAGACTTCTAACTAAGGATTAAGACAAGCTTTAACAGAGGAAGCGTTTGGACATTAAAAACAAAGCGTAAAGACTTCTGCAAAAAGAAGAAGGAGTTTCACACAAGGGAATAACGACCTGTTGCATGCTTTTATCTTTCACATAAGGTACAGGCTGTCTTTCATATTATAAACTGTGTCCTGTTGCTTTAGTCTTTATAAGGAAGTCAGTCTGCTTGGCTTTTTTGTATGCCTTCTGAAAGCTTTGCATGGTTTTGCTGTCGATTATTTTGATAGCGATGCGTCAGTCTATTTTTGCGCATTTTTTTTGAGTATTGTTATTAATGAATTATTTACATATTTATGTTGTCACGCATGGCTTCAAAACCTCTGTCTTCACATTTAATAAACATCTAAAATATGTGCACTGTGTTGGTGAAACTGATGCATATAAAGAATAAGTTCAGAAACAAAGTGGAAATGAAACAAACAGACCAAGAAACAAACAAAATAAAGTCGTCTGTCTAAAATAGCTGGTGAGAAACTTAGTTCTCTATACTGGACTCGAGTCTTGAAATGCGTCTTTAACTCAAAAACTTTCAGTTTGTGTGCAGTTTGACTTAAAACAGTGTAACTTGCCTACCTAGACAGCATTTTTATGCGTTTAGTGATGGCCAAAACTGTCTAGGTAAGCAGTGCACTGTTTAAGATGCAGCCTTGGTTCACATCAGACATTCAGTCGTTACAAAATTTACCATGGTAGAAAATCCAAAATACCATAGTTAGGTTACTGTACTTACTATTAGCCCTAATCTTTCAGTTAAGGAGCTTTCAGAATCTTTTATTTTATTACTTTGTAATTAATTCATTTTATTTCTGTTTTTTGGTGACTAGTACCACCATGTTGTTGTTTAGTAAGCTATTGTGTGTTTGCAATGGATAACTGTTTATTTAACAGAAACTATGCTATAAATGTTTGTAAGGGTGTGAGAGGCAAGTTGAATGCTCTTTCAAACATCTCCACTTCTTCTCGTTCCTCAGATGGAAGTTGTGCAGCGGCACTGATCGTTGAGTCAGATCAGAGAGACACTCACTACTGGGGAGAGGCAGGTATGTTACCTTCATTTCAGAGGAGCTTTAACTCTATGATTTGAGATGATGACATCTTTTGCCTTTATATGAGTGAATAAATGAGCTGTACTTACAGGACATATTTACTTCAGGAAAATTCATGAAATTATATAGGTGATGCAGCTTTATAAGAGTCTAAAAAGTATTAGGGAGCATGTAAAATGTCTGAATTGTCATTGCATTAAATAACTAAATGGCAAAGCATGTGGCACCTGCAAGGAAATGCTACAGGTTTTCTCAGAACAATTTGTTTTTTCAGTTCTTACTAAACAAGGTGATTTCTGGTGGATGACGTCAGTTCACACAGGTGTTCTGGTAACCGCAGGTGTAGAGAATTACATTAAGTACTAGCGATATGTTTCATATTTGACAACCACAAAGTGTGCTTATAGATTTTGTCTCTATTGTCAGCAGTACTTTTTTGGAGCCATTGTACGCAATTGTTTGAACGATGTTTTAACGTTTTTGAAAGAAGTCATTGAATTTGAATAAAAATACAGTAAAAACAGTAATATTGTAAAATATTATTCAATTTTAAAATAATTGGTTTCTATGTGAATATGATGTAAAATCTAATTTATTCCTGTGACATCAAAGTTAATTTAATTTTCAGCATCATTACTCCAGTCTTCAGTATCACATGATCCTTCGGAAATCACTCTGATATGCTGATTTGCTGCTCAAGAAACATTTCTGATTATTATCAATGTTGAAAACAGTTGTGCTGCTTCATATTTTTGTGGAAACTATGACTGTATGTTTTCCAGGATTCCAGAAAGTCAAAAGAACAACAATTATTTGAAATAGAAATGTTTTTGTAACAATGTAAAAGTCTTCATCAGTTTACTAATTTCTTTCTTTCTTACTGCCCTTCCTTACTGATGTTTTGTACTTCTTAATTGTTGAATAGGTCTTTTATAATTGGATTCTGAGTGATATTTTAGTCACGTTTTATATACACAGGTGCAGATACAGCAGGCTATCTGAGGAAATCTGAGCAAAACCTGAATAGGAGCTTTAAATCAGCTCTGTTGTGAATGGGAGAAGCGCTCAACTGAGTGTAGGATGCACAGAGTCAAAATATACGGCAGATGTCAAATTTCAGATGTGATACTCCTGACTGAATCAGTTGTAACGGACCCTTCTGAGTCGTCTAGATAACCTGAACTCTCCAGTACATGGAGATTAGATGAATAGCTTGACTATTCATTGTTCCACATTAGTGTACTTAAGTTCACTGACGACATGCAAGGCAAAGACTGTATGGCTCATGTTTACAGTATTAACCCTTATGTTAACCCTTGGCCAAGGCCATTTAATGCAAATAATAAAAATGAATACACTTATGTTCAAAATATGTTGATGCTTTTTCTAAAATAATTCTTTTCTTCAGCAAAGATGCATTAGATTAATCAAAAGTGCCAGTAAAACATTTATAATGCTGCAAAGATTTCTATTTCAAATAAATGTTTCACTTTTGGGAAAAAAAAAAAAAAATCCTAAAAAAATTAATAATGGTTTCCACAAAAATGTGAATAAGCGCAACTGTTTTCAGCATTGATAAGAATGATTTCTGAAGGATCATGTGACACTGAAGACTGGAGTAATGATGCTGAAAATTCAGCTTGCCATCAAAGAAATAAATTACATTTTTCAATATATTCAAATAGAAAACAGTTATTTGAAATTGCAATAATATTTCATAATATGACTGTTTTTACTGTATTTTTGATTAAGTAAATGCAGCCTTGGTGAGCAAAAGAGACTTTAAAAGCATTTAAAATAAGTTTTGAATGGCAGTTCATACATTAATGGTCTGATATTCATCACTTTTCGTAATCTTTTTGATTACAAAAGGAACTTTAAATGTAAAGTTCGAAATTGCTATTAGTCTGTTATTTTAACCCATATGTTAGCGGGGTCAGTTGAACGCCATAAAGGCAGTAAAGTCAATCTCAACAGAACATGAGATGTAATGATTAATTAATTATGCAAATGACTGAGACATTTAACCTAACAGACTGATTTTACCAACTAATAAATAATTAACTATTTTGATTACATTCACAGAACAGATTTACCATTATGCTGTTTTATCTTAAGCTCCTGATACACTTTCTGTCACCATTTCAAATCTATTACTAGTCTTGACTCAGCGGATGGTAATGTAAACAAACAGGAACGTATTTGTACTTGACATTGCTTGGCATTAGATATTGCTTGAAGCAGCAGAGTCCTGTAGCTCACGCCCGGCTCGAGTTGCGTGCGCCACAGCGGGCCGAGCGTTTGCAGGAAAAACAACACGATGAGGTCATGGCCAGCGGCGCGGGGATAGCGTTTCAGCCGTGCCTGTGAGAGGGATCCGACACCGCTCCCGCTCTTTTGTTCGGCTGTAACCGGGCCCCACGGACCGCTTGTGAAGCCCGCTGAACGGTCTGTTGTAGAAGTGCCGGCCTTTTGTCCTTCTCACAATTTATGTAGTTTGTGAGACCCGATACAGTTTCGTCATAGTTTATAATACAGATGATATTGGGCAATGTGATGGAACTTGCAGGCCTAATCATATTGCATTTAGTAACTAAACCACAGTTTGTGTAAACTACCACAGAGTGAATTCCTCTAAAGTCATCAGTGGTTTTGACATGTACATACAACTCTCCCTGAAGTTTTAGTGCATCTTAATGCTTTAGAAATGTTCGGGCTGTCATCTAATAATCATACAACCTAACTTATGGTGTATAAAGCACTAAACCAGTGTCACATGAGTTGGTTATTTAAGTTTTTAAAATTTTAACTGCTAGTTTTCAGGATTCAAAGTTGGATCTCTTTGGTTTCTGTCCCATGTCAAAATTATTGTTTCATATGACTAAATCAACCTGACTAGTAGCTGTAAAAAATATCAGTTTTCTGGTTAGTAGGGTCGCATTGGCTAGTTAACTAATTGGTTAGCTCTACCACTGGTTAGCTGTTTTGGGCCTGAGTCAACTGGCTGTGGATCATGTGACTTAAATTGTGCTTGTTATGTGGCGACATCAGGAGAAATATTCTAATTCTAGTTAGTACTAATCTATTATCACTTAACCAGTGTCATATGTGTTGTTGAGTTTATTGAATTTTAACTTTAGTTTTCATGTCCTAAAGTTGGTTTCTGTTCCAAGTTCAAAATTATTGTTTAGTATGACTACACCAATCTGACTATGTTAGGTTACATGGCAGCTGGAACAAATATCAGTTGTCTGGTTAGTAAATTGTTAACTAATCAATTAGTCCAGTGATCTTTTCGATGTATTGAGCTTGTGTTGGCTAGTTGTGGACCATGTGATTTAAGTTCTGCTTGTTGTATATTGTTGCATGTGACAGAAGATTCGGTTTCCTGGTTAGTAGGGGTTGTGCTGACTAGTTTACTAATTGGTTAGTTCTACCACTAGTTAGATGTTTTGGGCCTGTGTCAACTAGCCGTGGATCATGTGACTTAAATTGCACTTGTTATATTGCAACAACAGAACTAATTTTTGGTTAGTAGTTAACTAATCGTTTATCACTAAACCAGTGTGGAGATTTGGATATTTAAGTTTGTTGGATTTTAACTGCTACTTTTCAGAACTCAAAGTTGGGTCTGTTTGGTTTCTGTCCAATGTCAAAAATATTGGTAACACTTTACAATTAGGTGTCATTTGTTAACATTAGTTAATGTATAACTAACTTGAACAAACAATGAATAATACATTTATTACAGTATTTATTCATCTTTGTTAATGTTAGTTAATAAAAATACAGTTGTTCATTGTTAGTTCATGTTAGTTCACAGTGCATTAACTAATGTTAATAAACACAACTTGTGATTTTAATAATGCATTAGTAAATGCTGAAATTAACATTAACTATGATTAATAAATGCTGTAGAAGTATTGTTCATTCTTAGTTCATGTTAACTAATGTTGTTAACTAATGTTAACTAATGAACCTTATTGTAAAGTGTTACCAAAATATTGTTTAAAATGATTAATTCACTATGTTGTCGTTGTCAGATAGAACTAACTCCTTAACAGTGTTGGATGTAATGCATTACTAAGTCAGTAATTCCTGTAATTTAATTACTTTTCTCTTGAAAAAGTAAAGTAAGGGATTACGCTTACTTTTTCTGTAAGGCAATTACAGTTACTTCTGATGTAATTGCATTAAATAGACTGTAGAACAATTCTATAATAAAGCGATAGTGGAATTAACATTAAAATGTAACATCTAATGTAAAAAAAAAAGTATGTTTTTAATGTAAACACGTCCCTTTTAATACTTTGGTCAGTTCAAGAATAATTTATTTAGTTTTTTGAAAGAATTAAGAGTGGTGTCATTTCTATCCTTGTATTGTTCAACTGATTGAAGTTTAGAATGTAATAAGTAATCCAATACTTTTTATAGAGAGTAATTAGTACAGTAATCTAATTCTACTGTTAAAGATGTAATTAGTAGTTAGTAATTAATTACTTTTTTTAAGTAACTTATGCAACACTGCTCTTTAAGGTCACAACTGCATTTTGCAGTGTACCAATGGGATTTTTTTGCCAGTTCATTGGAATTGATTTACCTGCGGGGCAACATAAATGGACATGGTTATGCGTTAGCTGACAGGAATGATGGGAAGATGTTCATTGTGAGGTATTTTTTGCATCCCCCTCCCTGTGAGGGGCAGAGGGACAGGAGAGTCAAGCTGACAATAGCGAGATTGTTTTTCAGGGAGCTGCTGTAAAGATCACATTTCCTGTTACTGGCTGAAAGCGGGGTCAGCTGACACCAGCCTCCTTCACCGCTGCGGCTGTCATCACCGCTCAGACCAGAAAAAAACGACACTTACAGCTTCAGGGCACAAGTTAACTCTTAACATGTACAAATATCACTCCAGACAAAAGCTGTGTCAGAATCCATCTGTTGCTAGCGGTGTTGACAGTGAAGGGATCTGATGCATCGGTGAGGAAGGTTCCGTTTGCTTTCGCAAATCTGAGCCCTTTGTGATTCATCCAGGATGTGACAGTGCTGCCTTCTGAAACATCTTTGATTTTGAGTGTGATTTTTCAGTTCTTCTATATGCGGTAACCCTTTCTGTGGAAGATCTGTTGACCATCACCATCATCTATTTAACATCAAAGATTTGGAAGTTATCATACTGTTGCCCAATTCCTGGTGCTAAATTCTGCTTAATTCCATTTGTAGAGGTTTTACAGACTAGTAGATTAGTCGATTAGTCCCGTGCTTTTAGCCTGTGTTGATTAGTCACGGATCATGTGACTAGTTATGTTTTGAGCCAGTGTTGATTAGTTGTGGACAGTGTGGTGCAACTTTTGTTTGTTCTCTAATTTGACAGTAAGGGGAAAATTGAGGTCCTGGTTAGTAGGGCTGACTAATAAACTAACTGATACACCTATTTGATGGTTGAGACCTGTATTGACTAGTCATGCATCACATAATGTTTTGGGCCTGTTAACTAGCTGTAATTCACTTGACTCCAGCTGCATTTGTTCTATATGGCGGCAGCTGGAAGAAATTTTTATTTTTGGTTAGTAAATTGTTGCACTGATTAGTTAATTAATCAGTTTTAGTTCTATGACTATTTGATGTTTTGAGCCTGTGTTGACTAGTTGTGGACCGTATGATTTAAGTTGTACTTAATTTAAGTACTTGATTTAAGTTGTACTGTTCTATATTGCAACAGTTGGAGGAAGATTCAAAAAGTGCTGTTCAGCTATACTGAGTAGTTAACTAATTGGTTACTTCTGCATCTGGTTAGATGTTTTGGGCCTGTGTCAGCTAGCTTTGGATCATGTGACTTCATTGTGCTTGTTATATGGCAACAGCAGGAGGAAAATTCAAATTCTTGGTTAATCTATCAGCTCTATTTGATGTTTTGAGCCTGACTAGTTGTGAACCATGTGACTTAAGCAGAGCTTGGTCTACAGTGATACAGCTGGAATAAAATTGAGTTTCCTAGTTAGTGTGTTTTACCACTATTTGATGTTTAAGACCTGTTTTGACTAGTCATGCACCACATCACTTTATTTGTGCTTGTTCTGTATGGCGACAGCAGGAAGAAAAACAATTTTTTTATGGTTAGTAAATAGTTGCACCAACTAGTTAAGCAATTGATTAGTTTTACCGCTATTAGATGTGTTGGGCCAGTGTCGACTATCTGTGGATCATTTAACCCCACTTGCATTTGTTCTATATGACAGCAGTTGTACACAATTTCAGGGTTTTTTTGGTTAGCAGATAGTTGCACTGACTAGTTAACTAATCAGTTAGTTTGAAGTTTGAGCCTTTGTTGACCAGCTGAGTAACGTATGACTTAAATTGCGCTATATGGTGACAAGAAGACGAAAATTCAGTTTCTTGGTTAGTAAACAGTCACCAACTAGTTAAGTAAATTAATTTGACCGCTATCAGTGTCTACTAGCTGTGGATCACGTGACTCCAATTGCATTTGCTCTGTATGACAGCAATTGGAAGAAATTTCAGTTTTTTGGTTAGCAAATAGTTGCACTGACTAGTTAACTATTCAGTTAGTTTGAGGTTTGAGGCTTGAGCTGAAAAACAAGTGATTTCAATTGTGCTATATGGCGACAACAAGACAAAAATTCAGTTTCTCGGTTAGTAAAGGGTTGCATCAACTAGTCAATTAGCTATACCACTATTGAATGCTTTGTCAACCATAATCTGAAAATAAAAGTGAAACTGGGACAAAGAGTGGGAGATGTTCTCCAGCTGGCCATCAGACCACAATGCCATGTCATTTACATTAGGTAACTAGTCAACAACTCTCGACCACTTAGTAAAAATGAGTAGTCATACAAGCGCCATTGGTTATTAAGTACAATATAAACCATGTTGGCTTAAGCCAGCGCTCTGGAGTCGCTGGGAATGAGCTAATCCTGTTTTCCCAGAGCAGCCCACACCGGCCTGCTGTTTTTAGAAGCAAGTTCAAGCAAGGTCTGTGAGGATCAGAACGTTGTGTTTGACCCCCTGAATGTTTGGAGACAAGGAAGTGTTCGGACACAAAGGTGCTCATTTGTTAGAGCGCACAGGACAAAAAGAGTTCATTGAGCCAGTGTGAGTCGGTTTGTGTGTGTGTATTTGAGGTTACAGGGAATGTTAATGTCCTCCTTCATTGTTGGAGGCTCAGACAGAAGTTCGTGAGGCTGCATATGTATGAGATGCTTTCCCAGAACAGTTGTTAAATAAAAAGAATCCATGGAAAGGGGAACGGATGGCAGAGGAAGTGCAAGAGGGAGTGAAGGGCTAAGAGGAAAGAGGCAAATCTGCGTAGAGAGGTGTCATTATGTACATTTTTGTGTCCACTTGAGAGTTGTTGGAGTTCAAACACCGAATTACACTGTTGAGTGGCGCCATTTTGAGTGTGCAGTAAATTGTGGGTAGACTTAACCTCCTCTATGTCTGTATCTCTCAAAAATGATTTACACTGTGACCATACCCAGAGGAGAACTACATTCCAATTATGTTGTAATGCATTAAACACACTTACGTAGGTCACAAAAATACTCTATGTAATTACGCAAACTTGAATGATTGATGCATTGCAAGGGTTACTGTGGCAGTAACAAACCTCCATACTCTAGGGGGCGATACAGTTTTTAAGGGGGTGTTTACACAACACTGTTTTAAAAAGCTTTTTATGCATTTTGGCATTTCATTTACATGACAACAGTGTTTTGGGGGCTTAAAAACACAAACTTTTGAAAATGGGTTTCAAAATGCAAGATTTTGAAAATGATGCCATTATCGTCTCTGTGTTAACCACAAAAATGCAAATTTGTGAAAATGGTGACATCATACCCATGTTTCTTTATAAAGTGACATTGCCAACTACTGACCTGGCGTGAGTAATACAGCATTTTAGTCATTTTCATGGATCCATGTGAACAGGGATTGTTTTGTCGTCTATATGCAAAACTTTTAAAAAACGCAAAGAAAAAACTTCCGTTTTCAGTACATTGTTCTTGTTTTAACACCCTAAATCAACTTGAACTTAAATGGTATGTCCATTTCTGAGTGAAACAGGAAATTCAACAAGAAAAAAAGTATGAAAATGTATGAAAAATAAAAGGGCATGGGTGATGTCCGCCAAAAAGAAAAGACGTTTCAAAGGCGTCGCAAAGTTATCAAATTTTTATTCAAAATTATAAAGACAATCTTTTTTTATTTAGAAAAAAATGTGCAATGATAAATCATTTCTTGTAAGACTAGGTAAACTGCATTAAAGAAAAAAAATAGTAT
This sequence comes from Tor tambroides, assembly GCA_021397915.2. Classification (NCBI taxonomy): domain Eukaryota; kingdom Metazoa; phylum Chordata; class Actinopteri; order Cypriniformes; family Cyprinidae; genus Tor; species Tor tambroides. Next base: position 76,031 of record JAFVLL020044279.1, on the reverse strand, counting down.
TGTTATTTTTGTTATGATTTTGCGTTATGTATTACTGCGCCCCTTGTGGCAACTCTGAGAATACATCATGTACTTGTTCTGCGTTTTTGTAATTTTGTAAAATTTCACTAACTTGCAATGTCTTTCAAACAACTTTTCGTTTTAAGGTTAAAGGAAACTGTATCGCCCCCTACAGTTTGAAGTTTTATTACTGCAACAGTACCGCTTGCAGTGCATCAATCATTCACGTTTATGTAGTTGCATGGAGTATTTTTCTGACCTACATACATGTAAATGTGTTCTGACTCATTTTGGGATGCAACAAATGTGAAATCGAGTGTAACTAGAAGTGTTATTCGTGTAGGCAGCTATAAACATGTTGACAGGTAATCAAATGTGGTTTATGTTCACACACTTGTGAAGAGTATGTTTCACACTGTAGTATTGTCTTCATTAGTGTGACATACATTTGAAACCCACTCACAGATGTGACCTCACCCCGAGGCAGCGCTTCTTTACTCCTGCCCTTTCTCCTCCATCATGCTATCTTTTCAACATCAGACACATTCCTCTCGTTGACCTGCTAAGGCATTTACTCTTTCTGCTGATAAAATGCAGTAGCTAGCTGTAATACAGACGCACACACAGACTCCTGATGACGTGTAGTCGCATCAGCTGACCGGTATGACTCCACAATCTGCTTATAGCTTCTCAGTCATGTTGTAACCCATGTCATGTTGATTCTGGCTTACAGTTTCGTACGAACTTAAAAATAATAAATATGTTTATGATTTTGAATGATCTTGAACTTTGAATAAGGGCTGTGTGATGGTGCATGTGTGAAAGGAAATAAAATAAAATGACAGCAGTGTCATTTTAGTATCTATCTATCTATCTATCTATCTATCTATCTATCTATCTATCTGTCTGTCTGTCTGTCTGTCTGTCTATCTATCGTTATATTTTCAGTTTTCATTTTAAATTTTAGTAATTTTGTTACTTTCTTTTGCCGTTTTTGTGTGTGTGCTTTTTTCACCTATATATTTAGCCCTAATTTATTTTATTTCAGTTTATTTTCAGTAATTTTAGTACTACAGCTTCAGTAAGTTGCAACATTTCTAATTTTTCCGTTTTTTTTTTTTTTTTTGTAAGTTTGAGTTTTCATCTAATATCAATATTTTTATTTTATTTCAGCTTTCTTTTAAATTCACAAATAAGGTTTTTAGTAGTTTTAATTAGTCTTGATTAACAATAACAACACTGGCCCCTGAAAAAGAGTAAAATTAAATCATAGACAGCAATGATATCAAAAGTCTATTTTAGGACTTTTTGGAGAAAATTTTAGACAAATTTTATAAATAAATAATATATATATTTAAGGCTGGGCGATATATCGAACGATATGATCATGCGCATCTCATCAATAAAGCCGGTTCCGTGATTAGCGGTAAATCTCCATCACCTGCTTTCAAATGGAGCGGCATTTAATACACGGAGCCGTAGTTCACTGACAAGCTACGCGATATCGCGTTCATTATTGAAGGCGATTCATCTGCGATAATGAACTCGATATCGCGTAGCTTGTCAGTGAACTACGGCTCCGTGTATTAAATGCCGCTCCATTTGAAAGCAGGTGATGGAGATTTACCGCTAATCACGGAACCGGCTTTACTGATGAGATGCACATGATCATATCGTTCGATATATCGCCCAGACCTATATATATTTATATATATATTTATAAAATTTCTATATACACACACGCACACACACATTCAGCAAACTAATAAGATTCAGTTTGTAATATTAACGTTATACACTGTTTTGTTGTTTCACATTTGTTTTGAGTTGAGTTAATTTATGTGTGGACTGGCCGTTCTCCCAGAATAACACACTGGCATTGTTAAAAGTTGTCTGGGATTGAGTGGAAACCTGCTCCGCTACTGAAAGAGAATCACAAACTTCGACACTGAAAAAGTGCTTTAATAATCCATCCGCTCTTCCACCCATACAAGCACACACTCCCCTCATCTTGTTGTTGACAGGAGTACACACGGCTTGTGTATCTGCAGATGCTCAAGTATTTGTGACCAGCTATAAATATAAGAATAGCACACACACGTGTACACAAAGGAGCGCACTGGCTGGACAAACGTCCTGAGCAGCTGCCGCGGAAGCAAAGGGTCTGAATAGCTCAGACAGCTGTGGACTCTGCAGGAACACTCAGGACGAAAACACACCGCATGAATCTCTATATTAGAGAGACATCGCTGATACTTAAACATAATCCATTACGTCTCCTGAGCCATTTAATGCTTCAGTCAATGACTTAAAAGTCGTTGAACAGAGGAAGTTCACTCTGTTTCAATATTTAGTGAGCTTTGTCTGTATATAGGCAGTATTTTAAGGCAACGCAAGTGCTTCATAAAGGCTATTCCAAAGGACATACATCTCATTTGAACAAGAGAACTCATGATTATAAATATATTAATTATAAAAATATACTTCAAAAGAATTTTCTAAAGTGTGAACTGAATGAAATGTTTTCAGACACTTAAATGCATGTTATTTACAATTAAATGAAAATGTATTATAGTTTACATTCATATTAATGCAATTAGTTGAACTTAAAAGTGTTTTTTGACTCACATACTGTAAGTAGGATTTAAATACGCCTTTATATGTGATATCATAATTACTTCTATTGTCTTTGAAATATGATTCAAGTTGAATGTACTGACAAGCATTTATGGTAAACTATGCTAAACTAAAATGCTATTTCTATTGAAAGTTGTATGTCATGTATTTAAATATATTTGCAATTACACATTGATAAGGAGGATAAAGTTGCAATTTAGTACATTTAAAATGTATTTACCTTAAATGTAATATTGCATAACGCTACAGTGACAATTAATTACTTAACATGCTTTAGTATTTTAGTCAACACATTAAAATAAGTGTATTTCAAAACATGATGATTTTTAATTCTAACAAAGTAATGATAGTGGTACATTTAACTGTCCTGCATTTCATTAATATAATATCAGCAAGTAAAGTTTTTTTAATGCAAAGATTTGAAGTACACACCAGTAATGCACATTCAATACAATTAAGCACGCTTCTTTTCACAAGGGTATATTTCATAGATTGCTTCAATATCGACAATGAATACTTAATCTAATGAATGTGTGTTATGTGTTTTATTTCCTATTAGAGTGTCAGATTTTTAGCTTAGCATGTTAATTTTAAACTGCTAGAATCAATAGTAAGTGCTATTTGAGTTGCTGGTTTTAAAAGAAAGCCTCTGTAAAAAAAAATATAGAAATGTATATATAGAGAATTTGGACTGTAAAGGATTAAATCAAGTCACATTAGATTTCTGTGAGGAGGAGGAATGGGAAATATCAGGACAGGAGTGATAGATAGCAAGATAAAGAAAGGGAAGACAGATGGTGAGATTAGAAGCAAGCGGAGAACAGTGCGAGAGGGTGTATGTGAATGCGGTCAAATGTATCTAAAATTGGAGATCCTGTCTTGCACAAGGTCGATTTAGCAACAGTAAAATAGAGAGCGAGAGCGGGAGGCCTATTTAACTGTGTCAACTTATCTCTCAGGCGCTTTGAAAAGTATATTTGCTTTGCCTTTGAATGCAGTGCAAGGAATGAGAAACATTGAAGATTTGGCTTGTGTGGCATGAATAGAATGACACACACCAATAAGTTATCAAAGCAGATATAACAAAAGTCTAAGACCACAAGGAAAATCTGGTATTTAACATCTCATTTTTATAAGAAATTATGAAAAATGCAAAGCAGAAGCATTTTCATTAGTGGTCTCAGACTTTTGGACCCCTGCATATGGTATCAGAGGTTTGGGAGCTCGGCACTATGAACGGAAAAGGGTTTCATGCTTAACTAGTTTTTCCATCTCTACTCCATGATTTGGGTCTAAACCCTCAGGGCTAATCAGACGCTAGGCTAAGTTACCCATTAAGCGCCTGTGAACTATTCGCACCGTGGGGTTTTTGCGACACGTCTGAGACCTTGTTTTCTGAATGGCCATGTTAGACGGACAGAAATAGCTGGCCATTTGTCTTGTTTCACTTTGTTGAAAAGCCCACGCAGCCCAGTTATAAGCTTAGCCTAATAAGTACATTATAATCACTTAATGTGTGGTTATACTACCTAGCTATATCTAACTTGCTAAAACAGTTTTATTTTACCGAACTTGCTTTCCTTTCCTTGCCTAGCCAGCTAAAAGGGAACGTTATATAAATGTTAAGACAAACCATTCTTAAAGTAATGTTTATGGAATGTTCTTATGACTTAAAAATAACATATTTTGGGTGAAAATAAAGTTAGTAGAACGTTGATGCAGGGGCGTGTCCACAAGGGTGGCACGGGGTGGCACCTGCCACCCTGAAAATGAGCTTTGCCACCCCAGTTGCCACTCAAAGGAGAGTAATGGGATCAAGTGCAGTGAGAGCGGAGTGAAAATCTTGGAGCTGCATGATTTTGACTGAAGTGAGGATTTTTTGAAAGTCGGGAGTTGTGGTTTTCATTCACTACTTTAATTAAAAATGAATGCCAACAGCTCATAATAATTGCATTTTATCAAGAATTGACGCGATTATCTATCTTGACACTGATGTGTCACTCAAATCAAACAGAAGGTGGAGGTTATGAAGATGGCGGTGGACAATTAATGGACAAATAATTAAAACACAGCTTCACTAGTAGAGAGAGGTTGCACAGACTTGCAACACAAATGCATTCAAAGTTACAGAAGCTGCTTCAGGTATCTGTAGTTTACTGTATAACTTATCGCTATAATAGGCTATCTTACTAATTTTTTCTGAGGCTTGTCACTCTGAAGCAATAAATATAGATATTTAATCACTATATGCAGTCTTCCTACTGGACACACTCAGAGCTATTATATGAACCGTTTGGTTAGCATGGTCTGTGGCAGACTTCGTGTCAGCGCAACAATTTAATAAACAAGAAGTTAATATTAAGTGGCTTAAATTGTAAAGACAATATTGTCTTTTTTCACAAGAGAAAAAAGCCATGTCAGAGGCAAAACACAGAGGTGTTTCCATACTGTGTGAATTCATTTTTCCCCCGTGTATTCACGGATGTGTTTGGGCCCTGGATATCTACTCGCCCTAGACCCGCCCCTGCCTGAGAACGACTCAAACCCATGATTCTGATGAGCGACATTTTTGCTGAAATCTATGAAATTCTTCTTTATTAAAACCTTATAAATAACCAAAAGATTACTTGTTACAAATAAACAAAGATTAAATAAGTTTTTTTTAATGAGTTAATTTTATTAGTATCAATCGCTCACCCTTTGACATTACAGACACACTCTTATCCTAAATAAAATGAATAGAGGAGGGAAATGTTCTGGAGTGCAGAACAGAAAAAGACAAAGGAGGGAAAACAATGCATTAAAATGAGGACAGCTCAACTAGTCCCATTTCGTAGAAAATTTTGAATTCAAAATAGGTCATTTGCATGGATAATGAGTTTTTGAAAACAGTGCTAACAGTGCTCATCTTTGACAAAAAGTGTTTTCTTTTTCTTTTCTTTCTTTAAATATTATTAGTGATTTTCTAATGTCTAAATATAAATCCTAAAGCAAACCATGAAACTAACTGTATTGGAAACGGCAAATGTACCAATGAGTGGTCCTCTGCAGCCATCTACTGGTTATAGTTGAAATATCAAGTCATTTTCATTTTGCTAAGTGTTTGTTTTCAACCAGGCGGCAGAAATCTTCCACTTGCATGGCACATTTTCCACAAATTATCTACATTAATTAAAAAAAGTGAATTTTATAATGTTCCCTATTTGTGTAAATACAAAAATAGGCACAATTTGGAGACAAATAAAAAAAAACTGCTTAAAATGGGAGCAATAGAAGGCCATCAGAAGTTATCAGAGGTGTTATAAAATGCTTGTTTTTTGTGGTATGGAAAATTGCGAGAGGAGGGTATCTTTGTTTTTTCACCCATGATTTGACTTGCATAAAGTTTTATGTGAGGGTTAGTGTTAGGGAATAGAATACACAAGGGTGACAACACTGATCTTGCATACCCCTCAGCAAATGTACAGTTGTGCCCCTGGTAACAAGCCTAGTTGCCACCCCTCATTCTGCTCTTGCCCCCCCTTTGCCACCCCAAGTATAAAATCCTGGACACGCCCCTGTGTTGATGGAAACGTTTTTGTAACCTTTAAAAAACATTGTAACTACGACAAGAAAACTGGACATTTTAGTTTTAGAATTTAAAAAATAAACTTTCAAATAACGTTATATTTTGGGTTAAAATAAAGTTAGTAGAATGTTGGCGGAAACATTTTTGTAACCTTTAAATAACGTTGTAACTGTGACAAGAAAATTAGAGATTTTAGTTTTTAGAATATTAAAAATAAATGTTCAAATAACGTTATATTTTGGGTGAAAAAGTTAGGATGTTGTAAGAAACGTTTTTGTAACGTTTTTGTAACTTTTTTGTAATTACAATATAACTTCGACAGAAAAAATTCAACATTTTAAAAACATTTCAAAACAATGTTCCCACAGTGTTTTTATAATCTAAATTTGTTACCCGGTCTGTGAGCAAACAGTCCCACAAATCCAAAAAAAACCAACTGAAATGTTTTAGTGTGTCAAAAGGAGCTAGCTGTTCTTTTGGGGAACCCACCAGATTTCATATTAGCCATGCTAACATGTATCTGTGCTAACATTTGTGAGCATTTGGGCCTTGAAACATGAACTGCTGTCTTCTACCTCAATAGAAACTGGCAGTAACAAAAATAGCCACATACAAGAAGTCACGAACAGGAAACGAAGACTAAGTCTGCAAACAGGAAGAGTCTCGCTCACTCTTTTAGTCTCTCTTCTGTTGTGAGTTTTGCACTCGTAACCAGCGCCTCGCTCGCTCTCATTGTGGCACTTTTACACAGCCTCCGTGTACACAGAAAGGTCTCTATGGTAACTCACCCTTTCGGTGTTTATGGGATAGCCTCGAGCACCCGTGGCTCCCAAACCAACACATTGTTAAACGTGTGAGCAGAAAAGAGCCAGAATGAAAGAGCGAGACACATACGGAGGTAATATGTGAAAGAGGATGTTGTTGCTGACCAAAGCCAACCACTGGGGAGCAACACTATTGACTAATTATAGTTCAGAGAAAGAAAGAGAGCGAAAAAAGAGAGAGAAGTGTTGCTTAAGAGTGCAAAAACGGACTCCATCCTCTGGCTATTTATATAAAACTGCAGGTTGTTTTTTGAGGTAGCCATGGCTGGAGCTGTAATCACCAGTGTTTCCTCAGTCGAACAGGAAACCAAACAATCCAGGCCCTATCGCCAGTGTGCCCAGGGGAGTCGCTCTCTGTGTGTGTGTGTGTGGCTAATTAAAATGGCTGAGGTCTCCTCTGTTGTTGATTAAACCTCCCCTTGTTCTGTATGTCGGCCTCTGGGGCCTCCAACACTTATTTGCGGCACTTGCAGTGTGGGTAAGTTATTAGACAGGCAGACAGAAAACTAAAAAAGAGAGATTCCGTCACCAGATACTCCTGAAAAGAAAAACAATGCATTTTTAAGAATGAGAGTGTTCTGCATTCCATGCGTTGCTTCTTTACAGTTGTGTCATTTTGCTTGTCTTAGAACAATGTGCTTGCTCTTCAGTCATCACTGTTGGTGCATCTGGTAGCTATAGCGTCTCGTCAAACCACCCTAAAGTTCATGTATGAGATCTCATAAATAAACAGGAATGACTCTGTCCCTCCTCCAATGGATTAGCATCTTTTTTTAGTCATTGCATGATGACAAGACGGTGAAACGTTTTTGTTAGCACGCACTGGACTTTCACAATCCTTGTCTGTGTTTTTGTTAAATAAAAGTCTCTATTTTTTTATTCTGTTCCAAAGCACAGTGACTTTGCCTACAGACTGCATTTTAGGCACATACGTGATGGGACTTTTCCATTATGCCACCTTCTGATATATCGTTATAATTAAAACTTTTTTTAAGTTATATTTATTTTACTATATCAAGTTAAACTTTTGTTGTTTTTAAATATGTCTATATTGTTTTAATTAATTTTATTTCCGTTTTAGTTTATTTTAGTACATCAAATTAAAGGTTTATTTTTAAATGTCTATATAGTTTTTATTCATTTTATTTCAGCTTTAGTTTTAGTTATTTTAGTACGTCGTTAAACTTTTGTTTTTAAATATATCTATATTGTTTTTATTCATTTTATTTCAGCTTTAGTTTTAGTTATTTTAATACATAAAGTTAAACTTTTGTTGTTTTTAAATATGTCTATATAGTTTTTTTAAAGTAATTTTTTATTTTAGTTTTAGTTTTAGTTATTTTAATATATCAATGAAATGATAACCTTGGAAATCAGCTGAAATAAAACAAGTTTTTCTTTCAAGTTTGTGATTTTTTTATTTTATTTTAGTTAAATTTACTTTATTTCATGTATCAAAAAATGTATCTTTATAGTTTTAGTTTTAGTTAACTATAATAACCTTGACATGCAGTGTAACAAACTTAAACGATGTCGATGTCTAATCCAAGAACCAATGTTGATTATAAATATACTTAAAAAAAGTTTACCGCAATATTTCATCCAGTACTCAGAAGTGTCATTAAAAATATCAAAAAATCAATTTTTTTCTGATATTTGTGCTTTATATTGTTTACCTTATTACAATATCACATTGTTAGCTTAGCAACATGCTAATGCCAAGTTCTGTTGATCAGCTGTGATTTGCATCTCTCATGTGAGTAACACTATTTTATGCGGTTTAGAGCGTTTCAGATCAGTCGATAAGCAGTAAATGTGGTTTAGTCAATAAATGAGTATCGATTAACAGGAATCAGGATACTGCCTTTGGGCCGGTTCACACAGAATGCATTTTTGCATTTAAAAACATGACAAGTGAGCAGTGGAATTTTTTAAAACATATTTTTACTTGAACGCCACATTTTTAGAACACCGCATCACGCGTGAGACAGCTGCAAAAGTTGTCTATCTAGTGCATGTTTGCATATAAAAACAATGTAAAAGCAGCACAGTGGACTGCAAAAACACTTTGCCCACACTGCAAGCATATGACATGACAAAACTACAGAACTAGAACATTTCCTTGCAGTGCAGACAGTTTCTCTTTAATAAAATACAAGGATTTTAGTTTTGACGCACATCGTCATTCACTCTCAGCGTAGACGGACATGTGTTTTTATCATTGTTTCCCAAAGACTTGTCTGATAGCAATTCAAGCATGAGTGATTGAGTAAATATGAATGACTTGCATTGGTTAATTGTTGATTGTTGATTGTTAATTGTTGTGGTTATGGCTGAGCGCAGCAGCGGAGAGGCAGATACTGAGGTGTTTTGAAGCTCGTGTTGCTGTTGAATGTTTAAGTGGGGGTGCTCAGGGGCCATCGGACAGAGAACATGAGCGGTTTTGGAAACTTGGGTCAGGACAGTGTGGGAATATTATACTCAGGATGCATTATACATCAGCTTGTGTTCCACACTCTGACATACACACACACACACACACACACACTGTTGACATTATTAGATTTGAAGCAAAATCATATAATAAACCATCTCAAATGCTGAGGATAAAAGGTCCTCAAAAATGTAAATATAGAGTTGTGACAGATTCATCCACATATACGTACATATATTTTGTTTTCACACAGTTATAAAAACAAACTCAGTGTCAACTCTTTCACAGTCAATAAACTCCCATCTCTCCATTTATGACATTTCTACACCTTAAGTACTTTAGAAAACAGGTTTATGAACATGCCAAAATTTTTACATAGTCCCGAACCCCTAATCTTAAAACATGCAGAGTATGTTGAAGTGCACACATACACACGCATGCATTACATACTGTGTGTGCATACAAGCTCTGCCCTACTGAGCTGTGACAGAAACGCTGTGCCAACATGACTATCATGTTACCTCGAGTGTCCTGTCCAGTGTTGCTCTGTCTGTCTGTCGTCTTCTGTATTTGCAGGCAATAGTTCTATGGTTACACCAGCTGGGTTTAGTAGTGAATTGACTGGAGCTAATGAACCATAGACCTGGAACATATAATGCATGTATATGAACGCAAAGGTATTGAAAAGTTCATAACGAAGCACGTGTGCGTGTCGCATTCTCAGTTTTGCCACAAGAGGTGCTGCAGTGAGTATCAGAAATTTCTTTTACTTGTTTTTTTTACTTCTTTTAAGTTAGATATTGTCATTGCGGAGCAATCGTTTGAATAGAGTCTTGCTGTGAGAGTTTGTTGACGTTAGGTAAGCTAGGTAACTGTATGTTCATAAGTAGTTCCCTGAGAAACATTTTTAGCTACTCAAGTTTAATTTATTCATTGTAGTGATGCACAGAAATGATTTTTTTAATGAAACAAATGGAAACATTTGTATAGGGACCAATTCTCACTGTTAACTCGCTTATTAGCATGTATATTATTAACATATTGGCTGTTTATTAGTACTTATAAAGCACATGTTCTGCATGACCATATTCTACATTCCTATTAACAACGACCTTACTAACTATTAATAAGCAGCAAATTAGGAGTTTATTAGGGCAAAAGTCATAGTTAATGGTTTGTTAATGGTGAGAGTCGGACCTTAAAATAAAATGTGACCAAACAAATTTAGTCAAAAATGAAAACAAAAAATAAAGATTATTTAATAATCAATTAATGAATCAAAATGTATTTAGTAATTACCACTCAAATAAATAACTGAGTTTCATATAAACATTTAAGTTAATTATAAGGCAGTTTTTATATCAGCTTCTTAACAAATTAGAGTAAAAACATAATTATATCATAATTGAAATATAAACATTTAAATGGTGGCCAAAATATTTACTGTTTGAATTTTGTTATAAAATTGACAGAATTTGAAAGCTCAGACTTTGTTTCATATCAAACTGGTTGGCAGGAGCACTACAAATAATGTTTAGTGATGTTCATCAAAATGAAGATTGATTAAAACCAACAAAATAATAGTGTCAACCATCCCTATCAGTCTTTGTGTTCATGAAATAGACAGTGACACAGTGAAAACACACCACCAGAGAAATGCTATTAAACAACACTGTTATGGTCAATATTTTCGACCCTCCAAAACTGTTTTGGCTGAAACTGAAAATAATGGGTTGCCAAAATTTCATTGCATCACTAGTTCATTGCTTTATGAAATCTGTCAGAATGCAATTCATAACGCAATACAACTATGCACTGCATTTTCAGAGTTGCTCTATAGTGAACATTGACATATACTGTTTACTTTTACCATAGATGTATATACATAGATGCCCCATTGGCGGCTATTTCTATGGGCCTCTAAGCCATCTGCCATACCAGAACAGTCAAAGCTGTCTGTGAACACTCAAGAGCAATGAACTGTGCATCTGCAATCATAGTTATGAATATCTATATCTGCAACAGACTTCAGCAAATTATTTTGCTAAACAATACAACAAAACAGAGGTGTTAGCTAACACAACATAATGTTACCATAGTTTAAAAACCTGTTATATTGAGTGAATACATATTAAAACACAAACCAACACATTCTCACCTGTGAAAGGTTATCTAACTTCTTCAGGAATTTAAATCTGAGCAGTTTTTTGGCATCTTGGAAAACTTGTCCAAGATGGCGGATGCATTGTTGTGTCTTAAGCCTCTGTTATACTTTCCGCGTCCGCGAGTCCGCTAGGGTCCGCTATGGTATGCGTGACGTAAAAATCGTCATCGAAGGATGTGCGCGGACATCTGCGCAATCTGGACAAGTACGCGCGGTCAGTAGGCTGTGTGAAGAAGTTTGTTGCTACCCGCACTTCTATAATCCGTTGATAAAACAATATAAAGACAGCCAGATGTGCAATAACTCTGGGCAAGTGTTTGTTCACGTTTGTTTACTCTTCAAGCCGGTCTACTGTGCATGTATGGATTACGTCCGCGGAGCGGACCACCAGCGCATGCTTTTGGTAGTATAATTAAGCAGTCCGCGTCCGCGCTGTCTGTGTACGCGTCCGGATTGCACACGCGGAAAGTATAACACAGGCTTTACCTATGTATATCTTTGACTATATCTTTGACTTTTACTGTCAGTTTTCTCCTTCGGGATGACTACTGTTAGCACAGAGCTGAAGTATAGTAATACATTAACATTGTGTTTAATTGTACACACATTTAGAAGGCAACTCTATCGCCCCCTGGAGTACGGAGGTCTGTTATTGCCACAGCAACACAAAGACATACATTATGTACATAATACCACACACTTGCAATGCATACTTGCGAGGAATATGTTTGTGGAGGTTTGATTTTGAACAATAATTTATTGTAAAGTGAGGTCATGTGAGTCTGGATTCCCATCACGCATTTCCATAACGCATCTTACTATGTGTTACTATAAACAAACAGTCGATCCTGCCTTAAGCAAATCAGTTTCAAGGATAGCATCCAGTTACCAAATGTGTGCGAGTAAATTAAAGGATATCAAATGAACTTATTTGTGTACTGTATGTCTGTATCTAAAATGGCATCTCAATTCATTTCACAATGAAGTAGTGCAACACAACAAATGAGTTGAATTAAGATTTGAAGTCCTGGCCAAGTTTTAGTACAGCTAAAAGCAAGAAAAATATCTTTAATTGCAAATACTATGAGGCATGCGTTTTCCCTCTTGGACGGGAGCTTTCTGAGGTTCTTGCTCCATCGGCGGCTGACCGGGGGCCTCTTGAGTTACTTTCTCAGGAGTGTCAGGTTTTCAGATCGGCTCCCCACTCCCATACCCCCCAGCTCTCTCTGAACCTCCAAACACACGCACACACACTGAGAAAGCTTTCATCTCCTGGATCTGAGGAGATATAGACGGTATCACAGAGGTCAGGGCCGTGACATGAGAATAGACACAGGAATGATGTTTTCTCAGGCAGTTTATTGAAGGAACATTCTGTGTTAAATACTCGAGTTCTGTGACCAACTGACAATTCCCACAGACAATAATGTCGTTGCTTGTTTGGTAAAACTGAAAGTGTATACTAATGTGGTTTTAATGGAAGCTTTAAGCATCATATCTAACAATGATACATTTACACTGTTTAAAGTGTCACAACTCTTTTCACATTTTCTGACTTTCCACTGCCAACGTCACAGTTAAAATAAGACACATTTTAGTGCCTTAACAAAATACAAGCTTCTTATTTCTGCTGTTAAATCCTCTGAAACGCTCTTACAAACTGAGGAAGAGGTCAACATGATTGCCTGAGGTAATTTAGTCATTTCAAAAATTAGTAAAACATTTAATTTAAATATAATGATTGTTTTCAAACAGGTTTTCTGCAGGGTTGTTATTCTACGCTAAAACTATTAAAACATTTTTTTAAAAACTTTTAAAAAATCGTAATGTTGTCTTTGCAACTAACTGAAAATAATCTGAAGTTCTAAAATGACTACTTTTTTTAAATTTAAACTAAAAGTTACTACTACTGAACCTGAAAATGTATTAAAGTTCCATAGAAATGTTAAAGTAAACTAATAAAAATGACAGTCACTGACTAAAATTTAATTGAAAGCTAACAAATAATTATTAAATTCCATAATAGTATATAAATTATATTAAAATAAATGATATTTTTCAAACACTCTCTTGTTTGACTGAGAGTTTATTACAAAAACACTTGATTTCCTTAACTACTACAGGGCACTTGTTGAACTCATGATGAATTATAGTGAATATATTTTCTTCCTTATGAAGAAATAAAAATAACGGGATAAAAATAACAACATAGCTGGTCTCATGATGCATGGCATGCTATCACAAACTTTATAAGTCCCACTCGTGATTATGAGCTCAACAAACTCAAGCGATCGACTCACATTGCTTTCATATGCAACTTTTAACTACCACATTCCTATTCACGATCATTCATGAAGACAGCACCACTGAAAACAGACAGACAATGGTAGCTTTAGCATCATTAGCCTTAAAGAGTGCCAATAAGCTCTTTCAGAAGGGCAATTTAGAAAACAAACGCGTGACACTTACTTTGTCTGGAGCTGACGTTCACGCACGAAGCGTTGGTATTGATCCCTACTCGTTTTGGAGACTTTACCGATTTTTTTTCGGGACATTTCCTTAGACAATGAAACTTAACCACAGCTTCCTCAGGCTCAGATGGAGGGAGTCTATGGAGACTCCTGTGTTCATTAGTGCATCCCAAAACACAACACTTGAAAAGCCTCTTTGGCGCTTATACATTGTATATCTCCAGCAGCTACAGTGATCAGTGACGTTAATGGCGGAGGCGGACGCAGCTTCTCACTCAGGGCTGTGTCTCTGCTTATAGGGCAGCGTCACAAATGGGCGGGACTGTTTTCCCTCAGTGACGTCCACGGAAGAATCTGAAACAGCGTTCTGAGAGACTGCTTATAATTTTTTTAGATTATAATAAAATGAGTTGGTGGATTTTTACCATTATAGGCTGGTTGTTTTCACACACTGCGGCCACACAACTGTGTTCAAACACCTTATAAAAGTGATTTTTGCAAAATAGGTCCCCTTTAATCTCCACAGATAGTGAACACAACCTGAAAGATTTGCAGATATCTGCCCATTACTCTGATGTGAGTGTGTGAGAGTTATGCTAGTCACTCAACTCCTAAGGCTGATGATAGACTATATAGCAGTCAGGGCTTGTTTTCAATATCTTTGGAGTGCACAGATGCTCTGACAGGTCTTATCTCCAGGTTTTTGTAAGGTTTTAGTTTGCGCCACAGCTTTTCTTTACCTTTTTGCCACAGTTGAAGCAGTCTTCATAGACATCAAACATTAATGCTTTAACTTTTATGAACCATATCAAATCAAACCCTTCAAGAATCCAACTTTTCAAGAGAAAATCTCTCTCTTTTTGAACTCTTCCCTGCCCTGAGGAAGTTGGTTTCACCCCTTCTCTACTGTCAGATGAGCTTAACAAACAAAAGTGGGCATTGAAATGATGAGAGCTAAAAAAGAAACGTCACTCCCTCCCGCTCCAGAATAGCTGCGCAGCTACATGCCAATTACGCAGCCTAACATCAACATCTCTCGGCGGGGGGGCGAGGAGTTTGACCCCGGACAAGCAGATGTCACTCGTTCCGCACTTCCTGTTTTGCTGGCTGGTGTTATTTTCAGAACAGCACACACACTCGCAAATACACAAATCGGCTCTTTTTCTAGGCTCCCAGATTTACATCAACAGCTTGCCTTCTATTGTTCTCCATTTCCCATTCTGCAGGCCACATCTCTGGCCAACAGAAGCGCGTGTGTGTGTGTTTTGTGTAGCTCACACTCGGCCGTAGCACAGCCTGTGCAGCTGGTGTTCTTGGACTAGACTTTTTCGTGAAAGTCAAGTGGTGTAGGATCAGCAGCGCTGACTGACAAGCCAACATAATCCACCTCTACCAAAACCAGGCCCGTTCACACCAACACTCTTACAGATAAACATCCAATAAGAGGGTTTTCAAAGCAATGCCATAGAAGAACCATGTTTGATTCCCTAAATAACCTTTTTTCTTAAGGACTCTGCACACTGAGTCCGAAATTTTCGCACGTTAAAAAATAAATACGACCTCACGTTGTGTCAATCACGTTTGCACACTGCCTCCGAAACTTTCGTCCGTCAAAAAAAATTCGGATCAGGTTCGATTTTCTGCGTTTTCGCATCCGTTGCATGCATTTTGATAGGAAAGGATGGGGAATACGAAAAAACGGAAAAACGCATGCGAAAATTTCGGACTCAGTGTGCAATGGCCTTTAGTGTGAAGAAAACCTAAAGAACTTTTTCCACTAGAAAGAATCTTTTGTGGAATGGAATCTATCAATGCTAATGCTAAAATCTTTATTTTTAAGAGTGAGGGATGATAATTATAACAATAAAGTTTTAATGATTGTTCTAATTCTATGCTAATAGATGATAATGACACAGAGAAGTGATATTGTTGGAATCACTTGCATATTTTTTTTCCAGCTGATGAAAGATAAAAACACTGACAGATTATCAGAGTCTACCTGTCTTTATAAGAGCTTGTAAAGACGGCATAATAAACAGTTATAATGCATTGATTTAGATGCTTATACAGTTATTGTTCTTGGTGCGAACAGACTTTAAAGTCACATGAGATTAGTGTTAATTTCGTTAATGAAATTTATGATGAAAAATGTTGGTCGACAGAAACGAGACGAAGACGAGACGACAATGAGGTCAATAAACGATAACTATGCCTATATCAACATGCAATTTTGTCGACGATAAAAGACGAGACTAAAATGTCTTCAAAAAAATAACAACTTTTCCAAAATCTCTTTTTATTTTCGTCAAAAAAAAAAGAAAAAAAAAGAAGACAAAATATTATTGTGGACAGTGCAGTTGCCAGATATTAAGAGTTCAAATCCCCGAATCAGAGCTTCTCTGTTACAATGATACATTTTCTCCCTGGGTGCTTTGATTATTTTTGCAATCTGGCAACCATGTGCACGAGCTTGCTCCGATGATCTGAAAACACAGACAAACAAGCTGGAGTTTAGCGATCTAAATGAACGTGTCATTCAGCCGGTCTGTCTTCTGTCATGAGTCTCAACTGCTATTTTAATAGAGAAACATAGGCTGTTGCAATTTGGAGTTATTGGAATTACTGTTAGGAATTTCACTGTTATAATATTATCCTTTGGTTTACCTGTTTTCATAATGTAGACAGAGAGAGTGCATAAGTCTTTGATATTAATTTATATAATAAATAGCCTATAATAAATCAGCACATTAAATGAGGTAAAATAAACCATGTTTATGAGTCGACATTCTAATGCTTTGTGCTTACTTATCTATTTTTCTAAATGCATGTTATTTATCTTATTGTGAACAGTTCCTCCATGTATATGTTTCATTTTTTACTAATTTAAATTCTTTGACTCAGTCTTGCGGTGAAATGACAGGTTTCTCTCTGGTGACGTATGCCGGACTTCTTCAGTCATTTAGGAGCAGTTTACATGACACTGTTTTTAATAAAAACTGAAATCTTTTTATGCATTTAGGCCAATATTTACATGACAACAGCATTTTGAGGGCCTGAAAATGCAACCTTTTGAAAATGGGTTTCAAAGTGCAAGTTTTTGAAAAAGATATCATTATCGTCTTGGTGTAAACTACGAAAATGCAAATTTGGGAAAACGGTGACATCAAGCCTCCAAGAATACCAGAATACTTAGACTGGCGTGACTCCCAGTCCACATTTTCCTGACATCTTGCCATTTTATACTCCAGGGTCACTTGTAGTAATAAATTAACCTGATTGTCCGTTCAGACAAAATTGCTTGATGTTTCCGCCATCTTGATTGTTTGTATTCACTGCTCTGTAAAATAATGCATATGTTTGCAAGCGCATTTCTTTGCAAAGTACCATTGCTCCGTACTGGTCTGGCATGCATAATATAGCATTTTTAGTCATTTTTCAAATGTTACATTTTTATTCCATCGTTTCTGTGTAAAAATACCCTTAGTCTGCTTAAACCACACCCTCTTCTTACAGTTTACTGCCTCATCCAATCACCAGCCGTTGTATAGAACCAAGTCCCGCCCTACATTTCTTCTATTCAGTTTGTTTCCTTCTTTTTCTTGGATGTGCATCAAGCAAAAGATCTTCCACTACTTCCATTTCATTGCAAATGTAATATTTAATTACCCTTAACATGTTAACTGAAAATACCTCGCACAAACCGCACATTAATGGTGGATCAGTAAGCTATTATATTTTCTTGTAAAACTAATACTTAATTCTCACAACATATGTCAGAATGGATTTAGTTACGATTTTCTATTGCTGTTTGTTTCTATTTATGCATTTGGCATCCGTTCATGCATTCTCACAGAAATCAAACCTACAGGTTGAGCTACAGGAACTCCTGAATGCGAAAGTACGGTGCAGTGTGACAAAACCACAGCCAATGAAAACAGATTTGATGTTTACACAGTATGTAGTGGGATTTTGGACCAATGAGGTCCTACCGTGTAAAATCAGAATACAAAACTATTTAAGACATAAGACATAAAAAATGATCCTGTCACTCATCACTTCCTGTGCTCGTCAATGACTTCTATAGAAACTAAGAATTGCGTAGAAGAAAATGAACACTTCTCACATTGTGCCTGATGACATGGTGCTGCTTCTACAGAAAATGGAATTCAAGAAGATTTTATTACATTGTACAATGAGTCATTTTACTGCTGCAATAGTATTGCAATAATGGTATTCTTTGATTTATGTGTGATTACACGAGTATGAGTACCTCTATCAAGAGATGACACCTGTTAGTGTTATTTTTAATCCACAGAGGTTTTGAAGTTAGTCAGCATCTGACTATTTCAACACACCCACTCACACACACACACACACACACACACACATGGCTTGTGTGTTGAGAGAGGCCTTTTAAACTGGTTGTGCTGGTCAGACAGGTCGGGGTGTGAGAGGCTGGAAGTGGGAGTGTGTTATACACTGGAACTCGTGTTTTTTTTCTGTCCGTCTGATGGTAGTAATGGAAATAAATGTCTCATCGCCACTCCAGTGACCGTACACCTAGTTGTAGTTTAAAAATAGTGTCTCATTTAGCATTTATGCACTGAAAATAATGCCTTTTTTGAGGAGAGACTGGTGGTGGTAAAATGGTCCAAATCCAATAGACTTGAAAAAGGACTCAGAGACTTGGTGGGGCTCTTTTAACATAACCACCTAGCAACTGCCTAGCACAATTATGAAGCACTTAAAACACTTTAGCAACTGCGTGACAACAGCCTGGCATCGCAATGGCATGTTTTGCAAAGGTAAACACCATTTTTAAGTTCTACACAGAACTTTATGCAAGGAATTTTATGTAAAACAACCCCAAAGCAATGCACTGAACTGAAGAACTCATAATGTAACATCAAGACGGTATTTAATCCTCAAAGTTCATTTCAAGAACCTGTACAGCAAAATAATAGTTCTTGGCAAGCAATGGGATTTTGGGATCCGAACTGAACCACTGAAGAACCTTTTGTCAACAACTCCTTTACTCTGTATGTTCTGCATACATTACATGAACAAGTGACATATTGCACAAACCAAAAACCTAAAATGATCTCTGACGTGCCAGCATTTCTTCCTCACTGCATAATGAATAGGCAGCTACAGGAAGTAATTAACTGCAGTCAAATATTGAGCAAGAGTCTACATCATTCAAGGAAAACATGCACCTAATGGTGCCTTGTCCTAAAATACAGTTAGGTTAGCATATCACAATTACTAATATTTACTATTAGTGTTGCTATTGCATATACTCTCTGATTTATTCCTTTATAAACTATCAGACTTATAGAATATAATCGAGACCTTCTTTTTACTGTGAGAACATTAAAGTGCCCCTATTATGCCTTTTCGAATATTACCTTTCATGCAGTGTGTCATGTAGCAGTATGTGAACATAAACTTTCTGCAAAGTTGTGAAGCCGAAAGGGCATGATATGTAATGTTATTGTCTATCAAAAAAAAAAGAGTCGGCTCGCAATCGCCTAAACGAGTCGTTAGGAATTCGAATCTTATTCTGTTACGGCTGTACGTCACAAAGTATATTTGCATAATGTCCGCCCATGGGCTGTCACTCGTGCTGTACACGGTAGACCAATCACAAAGGACTGCGCCATCTGACCAATCACAGCAGCGAGGGCTCACGGAAAGGAGGGGTTTAGAGAGACTGATTCTTCGAACTGCTTCACACGAGTCGTTTAGGAATCATTTAGAAATGAGGTAAAATTAAGCTATTTTTGAGAAAACTAAACAGTTTTTTGACCTTGGATGCATGTAAATTAATTACCCCTAAAAATCTAAGATTGAAATGTACCATGGTATTTTAATATTCCAAAATACTTGAAAAAATACTATAGCATTCCCATGATGAAAGGTTTGGGGTCTGTAAGATTTTTTTTTGCTTATTTAAGTCTCTTATGCTCACCAAGGCTGCATTTATTTGATTAAAAAGGCATTAAGAACAAAATTATGAAATATTATTGCAATTTAAAAAAAAAGCTGTTTTCTATTTGAATATATTTTTAAAATGTAATTTATTTCCGTAATGCAAAGCTGAATTTTCAGCATCATTACTCCAGTCTTCAGTGTCACATGATCCTTCAGAAATCATTCTAATATGCTGAATTTATTTTCAATGTTGAAAACAGATGTGCTGCTTAATCTTTTGTGCAAACCATGATGTATTTTTTCAGGATTCTTTGATAAATGGAAAAAAACTTGCAACATTATAAATATTTTTACTGCCACTTTTGATCAGTTTAATGCATACTTGCTAAATAAAAGTATTATTATTATTATTATTATTATTATTATTTTTAAAAGCTTACTGACCTCAAACTTTTGAATGATGGTGTGTTTTGAAACTCAAGTGTTTCTTCATGAAGATTTAATTAAAAAAATAATTTCTCCCATTAGACAGCCAGTTTAGTTTGCAGTAGTTCTCGCACATTTATATTCATCAACTCAGAGTTTCCTTAGAAGCAGATTCATACTTACACATATTTTCCTGCAGACACTCAGTCTCACAGCTTTGAAGGAAGATGTCCCATCACACACACACACACACACACACACACACACACACACATTCCTGTGTGCATTCCACTGCACATCTGCTTGTCTGTCACTTTTATTAGTGTATTTGTTGGCCTGTTTCTGTTGAGTTGGCTCAGAGTTACACTATTGTTTGCCTTTCTGAGTAGGAGAACAAAAAATGCATGCATACAAACACACACACACCACTTACCTCAATACACACACACACACACACACACACACGTTCATGTTTTATTTATTTATTGTACTATAAATTTCCATAACAGGTGCTATAAACGTATTTGCTACTGCATGATTACCATATTCATAGATTTACAAGGTGCTTCAAGTAGCGTGATAGTACTATTGTACTTTTTTGTATGATTATTCATATCCGTAGCACTCTAAAGGTCGGAAAACTCCATATTGCTCAATTCCGCCTTGAGTTCCTTTCCTGAAGCTGTCAAGCCTGGGTCGACAGGTCATTTCTGGGAATGCCATGCAATGCTGGAATAATCCAGGGCGGAATATAGTATGCGTTGTGTTATCAGGAAGGGAATGCTGAGGAAAAGAAATGTGGGAGTCGTGTTATTTCCTGGAATACAGCGGAGCGCTGCGGATCGTGTACACGTCTGGATGGGAAAATGCTGGATGTTGAGAGCTCAGGGAAGCAAGAACCCAAAACATGTTTGGCATCCAGGGCCGCGGTGCCAAGATGTTCCTCCTCTCCATTTCAAGATCCTAAAATGGGGCTGAGGAGATCCTGGTCTGTGTCAGAACATGTCAGGACATCCCTTGACGTGTAAACATCTCAGCGGGTCACTTCTGGCCGTTCTCCTGACGTTTTTCATCTTAACCTTCAAATGTCACATCATATCGCCTGTTTTGATAATATTACTTATGCTCGTATCCTCACCAAGGCTGCATTTTTTTTAAATACAGTAAAAACAGTAATATGACAATATTATTATATTAGAAATATATTTAAAATATTTTTGTTTTAATATATATGCAATTTATTCTTGTGATGGCAAAGCTGCATTTTCAGCAAAAGTAGAATATAAATATATAAAATAATCCACAATAGCTTACATGTAACAATAGATTTTAATGTAACATCAGCTCAGTGAACACGGTGCATGAATTATAAACAGACAAAATACATTTCTTGTACATGTTATATCATATTTTTGACATTAATATTGTATTTAAATATCAGCATGTCCAGCTTTTTCATTGCATTGGTTTTTGTTACTTAATAATAGTAAATAATATAACTAATATTATTAAAATCTGATAAAATAATAAATTATAATAAAATAAATTCTCACCAAATGCTCATCAATGCTGCATTTATTTGATTGATAATACAGCAAAACACTTTTTTTTTTACAGAAAAACATATTGTGAAATATTATTACCGTTTTAAAAACAGTTTTCTGTTGTAATATATCTTAAAATGTATTTTATTCATGTTATGACGAAAGCTGAGTTTTCAGGATTTTCAGAAAATAAACATGTAAAATTATTCATAATAGCTTTAATATAACAATAGATTTTAACATTCAACATATCAACAACTCCATATTTTTAAAGCATCTTTTATCATATATTTTTTACATCAGATTTAAAATAACTATATAATTATAATCATAATTAATATCATTTAAAAATAATCATTTAAAATAAGTTTTTTTAAATATATCTTACAGTGTAACTTATATGTAAAGCTGAATTTTCAGTGTCGTTACTTCAGTCTTAAGTGTCACATGACCCTTCAGAAATCACTGTAATACGCTGATGTGTCGCCCAAAAAAACTTTTCTGACTAGCCTCTTTTGATCTCATTTCTTATTCTGTCTCTCAGTTTCTTCCTCTTGCATAACACACCAGCTCAGAGGTACATATTGTTCCTCACCGGTTGAAGTCATTCATGAGTCATTTTCGCCGCTGCTGATTGGTCTGCTGTAGAAAGCCTTTTTGTTGGGTGACTTTTGTATCAGAATAACGGTGACAAAGCAGTCACAATTCACAGGAATACAATAGTAAGTGTGCTTTGGGGCGTCAAAAGGGCGTGAGTCACAATTTCTGAAGCACTAGATCTTGCGAGTGTGGGAGACAGCTATTTTTGGGAGTCTTTGTTGGAAATAAGTGGGAAAGAGTTGGGAAATACTGAAAAGTCTATGGCTGAAGTGCTCTTTTAACTCCTCGGATGAGAAATCTGTCAAGCGCTCTGGTTTTACCTGGGCAGGGAGCCAGCACGACTGACATCAGCGCTGTGAGAGCACAGATATGCACCAACATACAGTACATGCACACCGCGGCTTTGTGATTTTCCTGTCTGCTCTGTGTGAGGGTGAGGCAGTCCGTCCCATTGAGGCACTGGTACCATGCAAATATTCTTAAAGCAGCATGCAAAAGTTATGGAAATCAGGCCGACTTTATATCACTGTGGAATGTGCCGTAAGGGAAATGCTGGAACATGTGCTTGCACTGATACACACATCTCTCCCTCTCTCTCTCCATCTCTTTTCTCTTTTTGTGCATTTTTACCTGCTTTCTTCTGCTTTCTCCACCAGTGGAGATGTCCTGCAATTGATTTAAACAGCGTAAATTATTAAATCAAAATGATGACCGGGGCTAGTTGTCACATGGGGAATCTCAGGGATCTCAGTAACTATAATGATATTTTGATGAGTTTTATGAAGGCTGTGAAGAACATTACACACACACACACAGAGAGACACAGACACGCACAGATACAGACACACACACACACACACACACACACACACACACACAGAGAGACACAGACGCACACAGATACAGACACACACACACACACACACACACACACACACACACACACACACACACACACACACACACACACACACGTTTACTTAGCTATCCAAATGGGGACATTCCATAGGCGTAATGGTTTTTATACCGTACAAACCGTATTTTCTATCGCCCTACACCAACCCTACACCTAACCCTACCCCTTACAGGAAACTTTCTGCATTTTTAGATTTTCAAAAAAACTTTGTTTAGTTTATTTTTAAACCCGTTTTACAAATGAGGACGTCCCCAAAGGGAGGTTTTTGGAGATTTTGTCAGGTTTACCTCACTTTTGGGTACAAATTTGTCCCCAAAATATGGTTAAGTAGGTACACACAGACACACACACACACACACACACACACACAGAGACACAGACACACACAGATACAGACACACACACACACACACACACACACACACACTCACACAGACACACACACACACAAATGAAGCCTGTTTTAGCATCATTAATATTTTTGCATTGTGTGACATTATTTAAATGATCATTTACAATGTGAACCCCCAAATTTCTATTCTGTTAATTATTCTAAATATGTATATTTGTGTTACATAATTATCTTTAGCTTTAGTGACACAAAAACATAAATAGATATAGAATGTAATAAGAATTATGTTAAATTGCAAGACACTTTAATAAAAAAATGTAAAACACCTAAAAAGTGAAAT
The DNA here is from genome assembly GCA_021397915.2 of Tor tambroides. NCBI lineage: Eukaryota > Metazoa > Chordata > Actinopteri > Cypriniformes > Cyprinidae > Tor > Tor tambroides. The sequence goes on along the minus strand of JAFVLL020044279.1, from coordinate 51,821 downwards.
TGCTGTGATGGTCATTTTGTGTGAAAATAGAAAATAAAAATAATGTCACAATGCAAATAATAACAATCACCCATAAAATAGACTTCATATTTTTAAGAAATATACACTACTGTTCAAACGTCTGGGTTAAGTATTTTTTTTTTATATATTTAAATAAATAAATATTTTTATTCAGCAAGGATGCATTAAATCATTAAATTGCTCAAAAGTGACAGTAAAGACATTTACAATATCACAAAGATTTTATTTTAAAATAAATGCGGTTCTTTTGAACTTCTTATTAATCAGAGAATCGTGAAAAAAGTGTGATTTCCACAAAATATGAAGCAGCACAGCTGTTTTCAGTATTTATAATAATAAGAAACATTAACATTAATAAGAGCAGTAAATCAGGATCATGTGACACTGAAGGCTGGAGTAAATTCAGCTTTGATCAGTTATGTAATAATATTTCACAATGTTACAGTTTTTACTGTATTTTTGAATGATTATTTTTGAGTGTAGTTTCACATATATTTTTTTCTTCTATTTCTGAAGGTCGTACCTCATAATAGTCAGTTGTAAAGCGTTCTAATAATGAATTTCCCTGTGTCTCTGTCCATCCAGAAGACTCAGCGTCGTCTCCCACGGGCCCCGCCCCCATGGACCTGCGTGTAGGTGAGCGTCTGGTGCGTCCGGGTTCAGACCCGGCCTTCCTGTCCCCTCTGCACCCCCCTCTGCTGATCGGCCCCTTCAATCCGCAGCACTGTTCCCAGTACAGCCAGCAGCAGCTGCAGCACATACAGGTACATGTGACACACACACTTACTGAAATCTCACCCACTAGTAAAAAAAAAAAATATCTGGTGTCTGAATAATTTTTGGTTTGACTGTAGATGTGTATTTACTGGGCACTTAATGAGCTTGATAAACTAATCAGCATTGTTATGAATAACTATGACTGACGACTCCTCTTTCTGTAGCCATATAACATGGAGCAGCATCTACGAGACCAGGAACTAGCGAAACAACAGCTACAGCAACTTAAAAACAAGGACAAGAGTCAACAGAGTGAGTGACACACACAATAACCCTTAAATAACTGCTGTTCACAGATTCACTATGTACAGATATGGAATGAATGTCTAAAAGAATGACTACTAGTCATCAAACACATTATGCTTGGTTAGGGTTGGGGTTACTTTAAATAGCATGACAGAAATGAGATTCTGTTTTTGGCATTTCATGAATGAGATGCCTTTAAAATGAAGCACTTGGATGATCAGTCACTCAAATGTCACTAATATGCATCTTTCGCCCCCAAGAAAGAGATTTGTGATTTTAGTTTGTCACGGTTCTTTAACTAAGAAGAATCGAACAGGTGCTGTGCACTAGTAGCTTGTGCTGTGGAGGTTTCAAGAATTTCAGTTGATTTAAGAAATGCACTAAATCGACTGAGAAAAGTGTTTCACGTTGTGCCAGTGCCCTTTTTAATAGTAGCTCAACTGAAACAGGGCCACAGCTGCCTCAGGAAATAGCTCTGAGAGTAAAAACAAAACTTTGTGGTTGAAAACACATGGGAGGAGTCTGCACTCAACATGGGAACCCTGTTGTTCTGTAAAGGGTATCTACTGTCTCACTGCCGCTAGTGACCTGCCAGTTACAGAATGGGCCATACTATACCATATAATACCATGGGGCTTTTTGCAGACATACATGAATGGATGGATGTTTATACCATATACTTTGATGTATCTCATGGCACATACCTGCATGTAGTTATCTGTTACTTCAAGTCACTTAAAATATTACCACAAAATTTCTATGATATACTGGATCACC
>JAFVLL020044279.1:0-47500 GCA_021397915.2 Tor tambroides | reverse complement strand
TTTCCATTGCCGTTTCTTTTTAATAATGTGGTTTGGCATTATTTCATTGGCTGGTTGTATTGAATGAGGGCCACACTCTCTGAAAATATTAAATTGAGAATATTAAATTAAAAAACGGAGAAGGTTTTGCTTTTTTGGCATTATAGCTCAGTTTAAACCAATCAAGTGGCACATTGTCATGTCCTTGGCTGGTTGTATTGATTGACAGGTGCTGTGGCCAGTGCACTGGTGAAGCAGAAACTGGCGCAAGTGATTCTGAAGAAGCAGAAGGCGGTGCTGGAGAGGACCAACTCCAACCCTCTGAGCACCCCGTCCGTCGCCTACCGGTTAGAAACAGCTCCCATTACCGCCCACAGCTGTCAAAGTACACCTGAAAAGTACATGCTTTTCCTCAGATTTCAAAATAAAGGTCTTCTGTGCTCCCACAGGGAGTTGGTTCCAGATCCCAGCGCTCCTGTACAGCCGCTCCTGTCCTCCACAAATCCAGCTCTCAGCGAAGGGCCCGACGAACCACCCCTGAGACGAGCAAGTATGTCACCATCACACAAACATATAAACAACATCACATGACAGTGCATTCATCAGCATCTACATACAGATCACCTGAGAACGGGCAGGGCAGGTGTGCTGTGTGGAAGCGTTCCAGCGCCACTGCCCCGTTCAGACACACTCCCAGCGCCTCGCTTTCCTCCAGGCAGCAGTCTGTTAACGAGACCTTGCGTAACTTTTCATTTACCTCTGAAAGACACTCCCCTGTCAGCCCCACGGCCGAAACACCGCGGCTCATTATGTCATAATAACTCTGACTGGACGTCCAGTTACTCACATGAAGCCGCTGAGTTTAAAAGTCTTTGTTCTGCTTTTGTAGTGCTAATCATCACTATAATCATCGCTCACAGTTTTATGGGTTTAGGATTTGCTCTAAACCTGTTAACTGTAAAAGTCTGTTCACACCAAACACAAATGTGCGGTGCAAAAATGTAGACAGACTGAATGAAAATGCAAATGAACTCTCTAACCTTACAGGAAATAAAGAATTGAAATTAATAAAATTATAAAATAGGTATTAGTAGACAGACTGAATGAAAATGCAGATTCACTCTCTGACAGTAAAGAAATAAAGAAATTAAAAGAATAAAATTAATATTAATAAAATAAAATGAAAATGCAGTTTCACTCTCTGACAGTAGGTGAAAAATAAATTTAAAAAAATTATAAAATAATAAAAATAATATTAATAATATAAAATGTACAAAATTCACTCTGTGACAGTAGGTCAAAAAGAAAAAAAAGAAAAAAGAATGAAAAAATAAAATTAATATTAATAAAATAAAATGAAAATGCAGTTTCACTCTCTGACATTAGGTGAAAATAAATTTTAAAAAAATGAAAAAATAATATTAATAATATAAAATGAAAATAAATTCACTCTGTGACAGTAGGTCAAAAAGAAAAAAAGAATAAAAAAAATAAAATTAATATTAATAAAATAAAATGAAAATGCAGTTTCACTCTCTGACATTAGGTGAAAAATAAATTTTAAAAAAATGAAAAAATAATAAAATAATATTAATAATATAAAATGAAAATAAATTCACTCTGTGACAGTAGGTCAAAAAGAAAAAAAAGAATAAAAAATGAAAATTAATATTAATAAAATAAAATGAAAATGCAGTTTCACATTAGATGAAAAATAAATAAAAAAAGAAAAAAATTATAAAATAATAGAAATAATATTAATAATATAAAATGTACAAAATTCACTTTGTGACAGTCGGTCGGTCACAAAAAAAATATTAATTAATATTAATAAAATAAAATGAAAATGCAGATTCACTGTCTGACAGTAGGTGAAAAAGAAATAAAAAAATGAAAAATTTGCAAAATAAAATAATAAAAATAATGTTAATAATAAAATTTAAATAAATTCACTCTGTGACAGTAGGTGAAAAAGAAATGCAGAAATAAAAAGAATAAAAGAATAAATTAATATTAATAAAATGAAAATGCAAATTTACTGTCTTACAGTCAATGAAAAGGAAAAAAAATAATAAAATAAAATTATTATCAATAAAATAAAATGAAAATGCAAATTCACTCTCTGACAGTAGGTGGCGCTTGTAGAAAAAGCAGTACAAGGAACACAAAAAGTACACAAAAGGGCTTCACAGAAAAGAAAAGCAAGTCAAACAGTAGTTACATGTTTTCAAATAGCCATTTAGATTTATTTGTGATGCAACAACAAAATACAACATTACTTCCAATGTCACTGAGCAAAATAGTCTGTTTGTGTGTGCCACAGATATGTAGTTTTATGTAACAGACGTCAGCTCTGGTCATGTGACAAAAAAGCACTCATTGATTGGCCAGTTTTCTTCGCGATGCGACAGAAAGTACATTAAAACATCTTTACGTCTCACTCCGAACAAATGCATTCAAAGTTCATTCAAATTAAAATGTTTATCACACCAATTTTTTGTACCGAATATTCATCTTGATATTAAACTTTGAGGTTTCATTCACATAGCACAAGACATAAATGCTACAGACACATATATATATATATATAATAATGCAAATCACACAGCTAGTTGAGAAGATCCATTCCTTTACTAAATGATAGAGTTGAGCGGACAATAAATAAAAGTGCACAGATCCTCTAGACTTGCATTGAGGAAGGGCCACAATCATATATAAGGACCAGAATATGATTCTGGAGACTTCTTTTGAACTTATGACAACAAGCAATCATCAGAAAAAGTTAAATTGTGACTTTGTCATTCAGTTTTCAGCGTCAAACAGAACGTTTTGCAGAAGAACGAGTTTTCAAGTAGTCCTTGAGAGAGTTTCCAAATACTTGACCTGTCCACTTCATATCAGTCCACTTCATCACTTGTACTCAAACGAGGAAGCGTTTAACATGATGCCGCAGAGAGCCATGTCATTTACTGGTAAAGACGAGTTAGTACAGCTGTGAAATCACAGTTCTCAACACACCCTCTGCCAGAACTAGTGTTTTTACAAAGACAAAAACAATTAGCAGGAAGTACAGAAGAGATTTCAGAAACACCTTCTTTTCTGAACCAGCAACAAAAGCACAGAACTGTGACTGTGTGATCAAACAGAGAGGAAGTAGATGCTGTGTTTGCATATAAGTAGTTACAGGTCAATAGATGTGCAAAGCATCTAAATCAGCTAATTGCTGGGTTATATCAACGAGCAGTCCAGTAGTTGGTCTTAAAGGGATAGTTCACTAAAAATGAAAACTCGGACATCATTTTCTCTAAGCACAAAGATGTTTTAAAGAGATTTCTGGCAGATGAAATACAAAAAGACAATTGACAGTCCATTCCACCTAAACTTTGATGCTTCAGAAATGTATAAAGTCATTGTAAAAGTAATCCATATGAAGCAAACATGTATAATACAACTTTTCTGAAGATTCACTACAGCTTCACTACAGATTCAATTTAGCCGTTATTCACATTGATAAACACACATACATAGAGCTCATCAAATGTGTTAAAGTCCTGAAACGTTTCTTTATACTGAGCTAAAAAATAAATGTTGAGATGCAACAGTTACTGTTAGATGTTAGCAAACATGCAACATGATAGCATGCTATCAGCGCACTAATCTTTGAAGCATCTCCTTACCCAGAGTTACCCAACTAGCCACCCATCCTAATCGTCAGTTTGTTTACATATTTGTGACTACATTATTTGCGTGGACTCTCGGACAATCCACTTTAAATCTCAGGCGTTGACATGCGGTTATTACAGCCCGTAGGTTGTCTGTGAAACACATGCTGGTTGTTTGTTGTGGTTATGTAGATTTTATTGATGGTACTGTGTGTTTTCATTTATACGCATGCTTGTTATTTGTCATCATGAATTGTTACTTTTTAAACAGCGCACTGCCGACACATTAACACAGGTGTATGGCACAAATAAACTACAACATAACCTTCAAAAGCACAGCAAATGATCTAACTCAGGGGTTTTCAAACTGTGGGTCCCAGAGTGGGACAAGGTGGGTCGCACAAAGCCACTTGGCGGCAGCTAAATGACACGCACTCAGTTCCTTGGGCTGGACGATATACAAAGATTAATTACGAATTGCGATATTGCTCAGTGCGATTTTCGAATCGCAAAGGCCGGGATTTAAAACATGCGTTGCGTGCTTTGAAGCGCAGGCACGCACGAGTTGTAATAACAGTGAGGGTTTCAGAGCCATGGTTGATTATTAAAATGCTCGGTCCGCATTATTAATGAGAAGAAACTCGCTCACTTCACTGCGCTGTGTTCTGCATGAGATTGCATACACCGGAAAATTCAAATGTTGCGAAAACTGTTTCAGGTAGGCTATGTTCATTCATTTCTATCGTCTGTTTGAACTCGGCGCTGTATCTTTCCGAGAGATGTAAAGAGTTTGTTGTTTTCGTTCCTTCATATGCATTTAATCCATAAACGGTCTGTAAAAAGCATTTCACATGTACGGGTTGAGCGGGGCACAAATGCGGGGTTAATTGTAACACTATACAAACATTTCCACATGCTAGCATAACAGAATTTACAAAATTTCCTATTATTTCCTTGCCATATCATCACTATATAGAGAAAAAAAATGTGCCAAAGTTAAAAAAATCTTTTGAAGATATAGCTGAACATTTATTTAACCATTGCAAAAGTAAATTTCTGGCTGAAGTAAATTTGTCATCTCGGTTTTTAGTGTTTATTTAAAATGAGACACATCTGTTTATTATTTTTCACAATTATTTTAATCTCCAAACTGTTTGAGATAATTCTGCTTCGCTTCTTATGCTTTGCTAAAAAAAAAGTGTTTGGTTGTGAGGGAATTTTTTTAACAACACTCGCAGCGTGGATTATAGTTCGTAGCCGCACCGGGGTGAGCGCGTTTAGAGGTTTTATGGACATATTTAATAGACTCATTAGCGTCTGTAAATGAAGAAATTAAAACGTAAATATTAGTAGTGAAAGTTTACAGTGGTACTAGCCTATAAAATAAAATGGTTATTTTTCTTAAATACTTAATTTCTGCCATATTATGCTTTTAATTAAGATTAAGCTTATAGTAATGCCAATTGTTTTTTTATCTCAAATATTTTGGTGGGTCTTGAAATAGATTATACTTGTCTAGGTGGGTCGTGGAATGGAAAAGTTTGGGAACCCCTGATCTAGCTGACAGTTAGCTGAACGACCCAAACTGACTGAAAACTTCCTTTTGGTAACGCTGTTGTTGTTTTGTTCTTGTTGCAGCCTCAGAGCCCAACCTAAAGGTGAAGAATAAATTAAAGAAGCACCTGAACACCCGTAAGAGCCCGCTGACCCGCAAAGAGAGCGCGCCGCCCTCCGTCAAACACCGCGTCCCTGATACGCTGGGTAAGTACACGTTTTGATATTTGTTGTTATGATTATACTTTTTTGGTGTAGTCATACTGTATAAATGTCTGGATGCTTATTTTTTATAATTTTGTGAAAATTAAATGTATGTTCTTGCTTTTAATAGTACATATTTTATTAGAATAAACTAAGCTAAATCTTCTCATGTAGACCTCCTGTCAGCTAAAGTAACGTTGTTGCGTAGTAATATTCATTTAGCTTGAACATACAATTTAAAGGGATAGTTCACCCAGAAATGAAAACTCCGTCATCATTTGCTCACCCTCATGTCCTTTTAAACCTGACGTTCATTCATCTTTGGAACACAAATGAAGATATTTTTAATGAAATCTGAGAGATTTCTGTCCCTTTATTGACAGTCTACACAACTACCACTTTGACGCTTTAAAAATTTCATGAAGAGATCGTAAAACTAATCCATATGAATCTTATGGTTTAGTCAAAATTTTCTGAAGAGACTCGATCCATTTATATGATGAACAGATTTCATTTACACTTTTATTCACATATAAACATTAAGGCACATATCATTTATGAGGCTGATTCTCGTGTTACGCAGTAAGTGTGAGCTTCTGTAAAAACCAATGAGGTTTGTTTTCGTGCGTTAAGCAAGTACAGTTGAGCTTCTGTTTATGATTAATGATTATATGTGATGCGATCTAGAAAAACACGTCGGATGTCACGTTGGAACGTTTTCAGGAAATTCAAAGAATAGGTCGAATGTCTTTTTTTTGTTAAAATTGGGTTTTGATTAAATTATTATTCTATAACATCTTGTCTGTCATCTCTGAAAATATCTTGGCAAAATTGACTTGTTTAGTGCAGAAAAATAGCGATTTATTGTGGCAAGCAGAAAATACTGTCTTCCTCTATGCTAACATGTACTGCGGAGGTGCTTTCCCTTAACACTACAACGGCAGTTCACCTGTCATAACCATGTAACATATTTAATAAAGGTGTATCAATGCACATTTTCCTCCAGTCCTGTGTGAACTACGGCATGCAAAGTTCGGGATAACGTTAGCTAATCTGCTTGTGTAATGAAGAAGCAGTATAGCGCTCTTGACAGAGCTCTCGTTCTTAAAGGGACCAGCACCATTTTCATTTTAACGCTGTGCATTACTTTCATTTTGTTCAAACAGTGGCAGCGTGAAATAAAACTACAAGTTTAGAACACAAAACGACAAGTTACAGTTCTGAACTGTGTCTAGTTATTATTTTAAATCCAGAGTAGGAGAACAGGAAAAGAACTGAAGATAGCCTGCATGCTGTAATCTGTGATGTTTTATGAACAGATATAAACTTAATATTCAAATGTTTGCAAGTGTTTTGTGTTCCTTGTGGTCATTTTGTATCTCTTACAACATGTATAGTGACTAAAATAAGACTTTTATCACAGTAAAGTGACTTTACTTGTGATACTTGACTGTTGTGTTTTTATTTTCAATGCTTCTCTTTGAACCAGTTTTTCTCCAAATTCTGTTCCTAAAAATCATGGTGATCAGCCAAATTCAGACTTTTGTTACGTTCAAGCTATGATAGCTATAATAGGTCAAATTTCACCATGTGGTGGGTTTTCCTAGATTGCATCACATATGTGAATAAAAGCCTACATTCAATCTGTTTATCATGTCAAGTGATTAAGGGTCAAAATAGTACTGTCAGGATTTACTAAAGACGCACAGTGAAGAATTAGCGCTGAAAAGGCGTGGACACGTTTTTGCGCCTGACCTTATTGAATATGCATTTGTAGGAGTTTCCCTTTCAGACTCTAAATTTATGGGAGGACAGTATTAAAATGATTCACGCAACGAGATTTACTAACGTTTGCGCTCGTCAAATTACTGGTATTTGCGCCATTATTTAACGCTCAAAAAAAGCATGTCTTACAGCAGGCTGTAATTTGCGCTGCTCTTGGTAGATTGCGCAGGTTGTTATGGAAATGATCTGGCTGTGTCTGTGTTCTTTAATGTGTGCATTGTTAGTAAATCACACACAGAATTTTCCCTCCCAGGGGCTTTTGTGGAATTGTGCTTTAACGCTAATTTGCCCTGTTTAGCAAATTTGGCCCTAAGTCTCTTCAGTAAATTTGTACTAAACCGCTTGATTCATATGCATTAGTTTTACAATCTCTTTATGAACTTTTCGAAGCAAGTTGTGTAAACTGTCAATGGAGGGATAGAAATCTCTCAGATTTCATTACAATATCTTCATTTGTGTTCTGAAGATGAACGAAAGCTTTGGAAGGACATGAGGGTCAGTAAATGATGGCAGAATCTTCATTTTATCCCTTTAATTCATGTACTGATGTGCCGCCCATGTTAAAACTGACAGATTGTGTGTGTTTGCTGCTTTTAGATTCATCCCCCAGCAGCAGCAGCACTCCAGTATCCGGCTGCAGCTCTCCAAACGACAGTCTGCCCAACGAGAACGGAGTGCTACCCGCTACCGCCAGCCTGTCCCATGAGGTAACAGTCCTCACACTCCCAAAATCCACTCCTCAGCCCAGTCTCTAAGGTGTATCTTGGCTTCCTTATAATGGGAAGTTCTGGTAATGCAATTATAAATCCTAACAATTATGGAAAATGGCTAATTATGTAATGATATAGTCAGTTGGTGAAGTTTAAATGTGTTTAGCTTCTCCCTTTTTTAAAAAATACATTTTTTTTTTTTTTTTTTTGTGGAGAGGACAAACTCCCAGATAAACACACAACAGAGAGAGGCATGATGGGACAGATCTTTAATATTCCTTTGGTGGGAGTTGTTTGTTCGGGGCGTTTGTTGAGAAACCGGAGCTCGACAGGGCTTGTTTCAGGAGGTTCCTGCTTCACGCCGCCCTTTGGCATAATGACATGTTTTAAACAAAGACACTGGAGAAGGACAGCTGCAGGCAGCTGCCAGGACACCCAATCTCCCGTTTCCATCCCAAGCTTCTTCATTGCTTTATTACTCCATTTTTGGGCTTGCATAAATGCACAGCTCTCTGATGGGTCGCACACAGGAGCCTCGTCCGCTCGCACGCAAGAGTCGATCACAGAGAGTTTTTAAACTTTTTTTATTAAGGGTCAACCCATGGAAATTAATCTCTGGGGCATTTTTTTTTAACATTTATGATGGCATTTTTTTTTTTTCAAAATCCATAGTCAACAAAATATCATTATTACTTCAGTTGAATCAATTAATTGAATTAAATTCTCGGTAACACTTTAGTATAGGGACCAATTCTCACTATTAACTAGTTGCATGCCTATTATTAACGTATTGGCTGTTTATTAGTGCTTATAAAGCACATAGTCTGCATGACCATATTCTACATCCCTAATCCTAAACTTAACAGCTACCTTACTAACTATTAATAAGCAGCAAATTAGGAGTTTATTGAGGCACAAGTTGTAGTTAACGGTTAGTTAATTGTGAGAATTGGTCCCCAAACTAAAGTGACTAAATTTTATGGCTGATTATTATAAAAAGAAATCAACATCAAATATAAATGTAGCTGTAAATTATATGCATGAATAATGCTTTGCTGAAATAAATTTAAAAAATATAATAAAATAAATACATAAGAATTCATATTATAAATATATAATAAAATACACATATACAAATCTCTACTGTCTACATTCATGACAAGTTTTAGTGTAATCACTGATTTAATGAGTTCACATTCAGTGTGTTCAGAGCTGATTTTATACAAAACATTAAACATTTCATATTTACTTTTACCAATTTTTACCCAAAACTATATTGTAAATAGTAATTGAATATTTCAAATTGTAGAAAACAGACATGAAAAATGTTGAGACTGGGGTTGTTTTTTTCTTGCTTTTAGCTGTATTTTCCCCTAATTCCTATGTAATTTTTGTCCCTGGTGTGTGTGTGTGTGTGTGTGTTTCAGGCTCAGAGGCTGCTGTTGCAGGACGGCTCTTTAACTCACTTCACAGTGCAGAATCCCTCCAGTCTCCCCACCATCACGCTCGGCCTCCCCGCCAACACCAAGGTATCGCAATCAACATCACAGCCCTGTTTTTCTTACAGTCAGTGATCGGTAATTCCTTACAAGTATTGCACAATATTTAAACAGATTTAGGTTTTTGGAAGTATGGATATTCTTGTGAAAAAGAAGTAGACTTTAGCTACAGTTAAATTTATAATTAAGTACTTCACATGTGCTTTAGTTTTTTAGTTAACTCATCAAAATAAGTGTACTTCTTTCAAATATGACAAAAGATTATTAAAATACAATGATTAAAAATGTTTAATTTGACATTATTGCAAAGTGTAGTTTTTCAAGTATTTAAGTTAGATAAGAAAAGGTATACACTCAAGGCCTTTTATTTCATTAACATTATATTATCTGCAAGTACAGTTTTTTAAATATACTTTTAAGATTTGAAATGCACTACAAGTGCACATTTTGTACAATTAAGTGCACTTCTTTTTCACAAAAGATTTTACTTTTTGAATTTACACTATAATAGTATAATATTTATTTTTGAGCTGTTTTTGAAGATGGTAACATGCAATATTTTTTCTGTTTATTACAATAATAATTATAATACAGAAAATAAGGTCCCAGATGATGACTGGTCAATATAATCCCTATTAAAAAGTAACATATTTAAAATACATTTATTTCGTACTAAGTGTAGTTCAAATCTATTAACATATCTACTGACATATTGCTTGAGACTTACTGATATAAAATTATAATTGAACTGTATTTGGATTACTACTTGTGCACAATACACATTTCTTAATATTAAACCTAAAATGTGTTTTAATGTCACTATTAATGAGGATTGTATGATCTTTGAATAATATCAGTCTTAAATGCAAGATATTTAAAGTGTACCTGAAGTATACTTACAATAGTTTTCACTTTTGGACTTAAGCACTAAATTGTTAAAAACAAAATTAATTGTTCCAATTTAGCAGACTTGAAGTATACCAGTTTAGTATACTAATTGCATGGTATTTTTATTAAGTACATAAATATGTAAATGTATTTGTAGTATACTTAGCATGAAATAAATAAATGTTAGTATATTTTTTGACAAATTTTACAAAACTACATTGCTCTCATTATAACCAACAAATCTGTCAAGGCTGCAAGCTGCAGAGCATCTGTACCGGGGTGTAGGCTAGCGTTTCATGCTAGCTACACCAGGGAAAACTCTTGTCAACATGAAAAAATACCACTTTGAATTTTAAAATCACTAACATGTAAGTGAGAGAAAAGTAATGAATTAACACACTGGTTCTCATATAGTTTAAACATCAAGTGTTGACACAACACAATACCAAAACTGTTTCTTAAACAAAATTTAATTTGGCATGTTCATGTTTTCTTAGTTGCATTAATCATTTACATTTAGTATTATTTTTAACACCTGTCAGAACTGACCTGAGACCCATTTATAATCACGGTCATGTACTTTTACAGGGGTAATACATGATACAATAATATAAGTTTCATCAGTTATTTTGATGCTGGTAGCGTGATGTGAGGCAGCCCGTGATGAGCTGTAGTCTCTTGCGGTGGTGTGTCTGCAGGTGGAGGGTGAGCTGGGCTCGCTAAAGCTGGGTCGTGTGCCGGTGGTGCCGGGTGCGTCTCCGGTGCTGGTTCCTCTGGGTGTGGAAGAGCAGAGCGGGCCGCTCATACAGCCCGTCCTCATCCTGGAGCCCTCTGGACTCGTACACACCCCTCTACTGGCCGGTAAGAGAGCTGAACGCAGCCTAAATCACTCTGAGGAAATGCTACTGAAGTACTATAAGCTTGATATGTGCACCATCTAGTGGTCACTAGTTGAAGCAACAGTTTAGCTGTTCGAAATAACATGCATTATTTTCAGAATATAAACTACATGTATGTATGTATTTATTTGTATTCAAAGTGTGTAGCTTTTATATTTGTTTGACACAGCAAACACATATATGACATCAGGAAAAATATACACTATCCTTCAAAAGTGTTGGGTCAGAATGATTATTTTATTGTATTTCATTTTATTTTTTGTTTCTATATAAGAAACTAATACTTTTATTTGGCAAGGAGACATTCAATTGATTAGTAGTGACAGTGAAAGTAAAGTCTTTTAAATTATTGCAAAATTATTTCATATGAATGCAGTTCTTTTTAATGATGCTGAAAATTCAGCTTTGCTCTACAGGAATAAATTCTATTTTAAAATATATTCAAATAGAATTAATAATATTTCGCATTTTTAAAAATAAAATTAAATATTTAAAAAAATATATATATAATTTTAATAATAATACATAATTACTATATAATGTTATATATTATATATACAATGTGTACCATATTAATATTAATATACTGTACAATATTAATTTACTGTATTTGGGATAAAATAAACAAAGCCTTTGTGATCTTACAGACACTTTTAAAAAGTAGTGTGCATTATGATAATATTTATTTTATTATTTATTATGTTTATCAGATTTGAAAAATATTTGTTATTATTTATTATAATCAAGAAAACAGAATCCTAAACATAAAAAAACTGGACAGTCTAATATTTAAATACAAAATCAATGTCAAAAATATATCAATTACATAAAAACATGAACATAATAAAAACATTGTTTTTCTGTTTAGAATTCATGTACTGTGTTTATGATGTTATATTCATCTTTTGTTATATTTAAGGCATTGTGGCTCATGTTTATTTTCTATTTTGTGTGATCTAAGCTATGTGGCATGGTATTTTGATATCTAGCTGGAATATTATGCTTTCATCTCCTTCTGTTTTTATGAAAGTCTAATCAGATTTGTCCCTGCTGTTTGTGATCAGTTCCAGGTCTGGGTCCGGTTCCCCTGCAGTTCAGCGCATCTGGTCCTCATAAGCCGCTGAGCCGTACCCGCTCCGAACCGCTGCCCCAGAGTCCCCGCGCGCTCCATCCTCACCTGCTCCAGCAGCAGCAGCACAGCGCTCAGCTCCTGGAGAGACTCAAGCAGCAGACTCACCTGGGCAAGGTGCAGGTCACACCTGTCACACCTCACTTTACTTTAGGACATTCTTAATACAATGATTTTTGGCATATCAGAATCAAATCTGTTTGGATGTTTGTAGTCAGGGTAGAAAAAAAGCAGGAAATCCGATTTATTTTACAAACCTCATCCAAACTGCATTCATATTTGATTTGAAATGCCATTAAAATCTGATTTTGGAAATGCATTTGTTCGTTCAAGATGTGACACGTCATACAAGTTTCCCAAATGGAGAGATATTCATCAGGATTTCTGTCTGTGTCCCACAGCTCATGTCGAAGTCCAGCGAGAAACCTCGTCTCCGGCAGATCCCGTCAGAGGACATGGACTCGGAGGAGGTGGGGCCTTCAGCGGGCGACGCCCATCAGGGCAGGGTGAGGGCGGAGTCTCAGAGAGAGCTGGAGAGTCAAGAGGAGCAACTCAACCTGCAACACACCCTCATTCTCAACCAGGTCTGAAGAAAACATGCAGGAGAAGAAGCAGCCGTACATGTTTTATTGTGACAAAAACATCTGCCTAAATGTTATCACACATCATTTTAAAAGTGAAAATTAAAAATATATTAAAAATAAAGAAAATTAAAAGGCAGTACAACAATAAAAAAAAAAAAAATCTTCATATAAACTTATTTTTATGTTATTTTTAATTTGCCCAAACTACTATGAGGTGTAAATACCATTAATATCATAATAGTATCATAATTTTCTCACATTACAGTAACTGAGACAATTTTTTCCTTGTAGTAATACTTCTCAAAATAAAATATGATATTTTATTACAGACATTTATGTGATGCGTGTTTTGATAAAAACATGCTGGAATGCTTTCTTTGCAGTCACGTCTGTGGGAAACGCAAAAGCAACTCCAGCAACTGCGCAGACAGACGGCTCACATGGAGACAATGGCGGTACCCATGATGCTCGGCGCCGCACACCGGCCGCTCTCTCGTACGCAGTCGTCTCCAGCCTCCACCTCGCTGACGCTGCCGGACAAAGCCTTGCCTCTCAGCACAGCACCAGAGCCGCCCCAGAGCCAGCCGCGCTTCACCACCGGTACGGTCTCCAGCAATCACACGGCTTCAGATGATACTCTCACACTGACTGAAATCTCAATGCAATGTGTGTGTGTCCAGGCCTGGTGTATGACTCCCAAATGCTGAAGCACCAGTGTACGTGTGGAGACAACAGCAGCCACCCAGAGCATGCTGGGAGAATCCAGAGCATCTGGTCGCGCTTACAGGAGAGGGGCCTCAGGGGCCAGTGTGAGGTATTTACAGCCTACACTTCCTCTCCTTTCCTAAAGGGGGCGCTGAATAATCTGTCCTACCATTATTTTCAACATTCTCTTGAACACATCCACACTAAAGGGACAGTTCAGCCCCAAATCAACATTCAGTAATCATTTATTCACACTCATGTTGTTATAAACCTGTATGACTTTACTTTTGTCAGTGGAATGCAAAATAATTTTAGGCCTTTATTAATATAGTGAAGCCTCTGTAACGCTTCAAAGTGACAAAATACTCCAAGAAGGTATTATAAAAGTAATTTATATCATGCATCCAATATATTCTATATTATAGTCCACTATATTAGTCTTTTGAAGCTAAGTGATAGATTAACAGGCCAAAATTTAAAGGGACAGTTCACCCAAAAATGAAAGCTCTGAAAACTCAGGTTTCATTTACACACCCTCAAGTTGTTCCAAACCAAAAAGATATTCTGAAGAATGCTGGTAACTGAACAGTCGACGGTAGCCATTGACTTCCATAGTATGTAAAAAAAAAAAAAAAAAAAAAACTATGGAAGTTTTTGGTTACCAATATTCTTCAAAATCTCTTTTTCTTTTCTTTTTGTTTAACAGAAGAAAGAAACTCATACAGGTTTGGAACAAGTAGAGGGCGACTAAATGATGACAGTTTTCATTTTTGGGTGACCTATCCCTTTAAATGAGTCCTTCACAAACAAGGTTAATCAAGTCTCATGAACAACCAGGTTTCAGTTAGGACTCTAAGTGGTCCCGTTGGCTCAATGAAGATTTAAAGAGATAGTTCACCCAAAAATGAAAATTACCCCATGATTTACTCACCCTCAAGCCATCCTAGGTGTAAATGACTTTCAGACAAATACAGTCTGAATTATATTAAAAAATGTCCTGGCTCTTCCGAGCTTTATAATGGCAGTGAATGGCTGTTGAGATTTTGAAGCCCAAAAAAGTGCATCCATCCATCATAAAAAGTGCTCCACATGGCTCTAGGTGTTAGGCCTTCTGAAGCGACTCAATGCATTTGTGTAAGAAAAATATCCATATTTAAGACTTTCTAACCCATAACCTCTAGCTTCCGCTAACTGCTGTAGCGTAACTTTGTTTTCCTTTTCCTTTTATTTCTCAGTCCACATTCACTTTAAGTATATTGACAGCTTTCCTGTAGCTCAAGTAGTAGAGCATGGCGCTAGCAACGCCAAGGTCATGGGTTCGATTCCCAGGGAAAGCAAGAGCTGATAAAAATTTAAAGCTGTAACTTGAATGCAATGTAATTTGTGTTGGATAAAAGCGTCTGCTAAATGCATAAATGTAAAAGATATCTGAAAACATCCCTGCTTTTAATAACTCCAAATGCTGACACCATGTTTGCATCATGAAAATCCTCTCTCACAGTCTTTGATGTTTTTGCTTCCTCTGCAGAGTATTCGGGGAAGGAAGGCCACCCTTGAGGAGTTACAGTCTGTCCACACCGAGCGTCACGTTCTGCTGTACGGCACCAATCCACTCAACCGCCTCAAACTGGACAATCGCAAACTGGCCGGTAACACATCATCACACACACACACACACACACACACAATTCACATCTGATAGACGTGAGTCAACTGCAGCTTGACCAGCACAACACCTCATTTTTCAAAGCAAATGCACACAGGCACGCTAAACACACGAATATAAGCGACTTTCAAAATGACTAAAGGGTTGGAAATGTCAAGTGGCGATTGCGAGAATGACAGTTAATCTGCTTGACGTCACTCTGTGTCCAACAGGCATACTGTCACAGCGGATGTTCGTCATGCTGCCCTGTGGGGGAGTCGGGGTAAGTGAAAACACACACACACATACACACAGTCGCACACACTCCATAACTTGGCCATAACCCTGCGAGAAACGTGTTCGATTGGAAATTAAGTAGACATGCATGATATGTTGGTGGCCAGTATATTACTTGTTGATAACTGGGAAAATTTAAGTATTATTATTGATACAGAAAATGGAATTACAGCAATTTTTAGCAGAGAATGTTACAGTATTTTCATTTCTGGGCATGTGCAGTAAGACCGGTCTCGTGAATTAGTATGTGTGTGTGTATGTGAGCATGACCCGGAAACACGTGACTACACTTTATTTTAATGGTCCACGTTTGACACTCTACTGACTATAACTGCTACTAACTGTATAATTATAACTATATAAGTAATGTCAGCTAACTCTCATTAGACTGTTAGGTTTAGTAGAATAAGTTGACAAGTACTCGCAAAGTTACTTACAGTCAGCAGAATGTCTGTTAGTGGACCATCAAAATGTAGTTTTAGCAGATATTAAGCAAACAGTAGACTAATACTCTAATGACTGCTAGTTGACATGTAGTTGCAAAGTTAACTCATAGTTAGTAGAATGTCTAAAGTGGACTATCAGAATGAAGTATTACCACATATGTTTGTTTTTCACCAAGTTAGCATCTTGTGTGCTCTGTGAAGGTTTAATTCAAGACCCACTTGTCATTTTATGTTGTGTTTGGACAAATTTTAATTGGGATCATCTGACAATTTAGACAGTTTGTTAACACTTCAGTTTAGGGACCAATTCTCACTATTAACTAGTTGCTTATTAGAATGCATATTACTGACGTTTTAGATGTTTATTAGTACTTTTAAAGCACATATTAATGCCTTATTCTGCATGATCATATTTGAATATATTGCATGATCATATTTGAATATATTGCAAAAGCACTGTTTATTGGACATTGTTATTTGCCCAGGAAATGCAAAAAAATTCAAAGGTATAGTTTACCCCCAAAAATGAAAAATTACAAATGAAAATATTTGATGTCAATCTATTCGAAGTCTACACAACCAAAACTTTAACACATCCAAAAAATACAAAAGCAATCCTTGTAAATCAAGCAGTTTAATCCAAGACTTTCCACATCCACACACATGCATAAAGCTCATTAAATATGGTAAACAGAAGCATATCTGTACCTGCCTGATTCATAAGAATAAACCTCATTGGTTCTCACACAGCTTCTGTTCACCATATTTGATGTGCTCGATGTATGTGTATTGATCAGCATTTATATATGAATAAAAGCCTAAATTAAATCTGTTCATCTAATAAAGCGGTCATGTTTCATCAAAATACTTGGCTTAAACTGCTCCATTCATATAAATTTTTCAATGTCTTCATGAACTTTTTGAAGCATCAAAGTTGTGGTTTCATGGACTTTCAGTGGAGGAGCAAACATCTCTCAGGTTTCATTAAAAATAATTTGTGTTTTGAAACTGAATGAAAGTCTTATGCGTTTAGAACAACACGAGGATGAGTAAATGATGACAGAATTTTTATTTTTGGATGGACTATCCCTTTAAGTAAACAGTGTGAAAATTGGGCAAAACAACCACATGCACATGCGGCTGAAGTACATGACGCCGCAGAGTGTCCCATTTGTAATTTTGGGTTTAAGAACAGTGATCATGACATTTGTGGCCACTAAGCAAACCCACACTGACACCTGCTCTAGAAGAAACCACTGGCTGACAGTCTATATGGCAAATGTGGACTCGCCCGTCCTTTCTGTGACAGACCGAGGTCAGAGAGCACTGATCCCAGCACAGTCTATATGGGCAGCACCCCAGCTGAAAATTTGGAGAAAATGTCGAAAACTTCACTCTGACGATCAAGCTCAGAGCAGGTCCATGTGGAATGATTGGAACAATATGTGCCATGAAGGATAAAAGAAATTCCAGCCCTCTCATTGTTCACGCTGCCAAACCACAAGCAATGCAAGTTCGGCAAAAAAAAAAAAAAAAAAAAGGATGAGGGAAAATGAAAGAGAAAAGAGAGAAGGAAGATGTGGGGAGCAGGGCAACAAACAAAAGGGAGAGAGGGGAATGTATAACCTCATTCTTTCTTCACATGGCCACCCCGTATACTCTCCTGCCGCTTATGAATGCAGTTTTATAGAGTAATGATAGCCTCTTTTCTCTACTGGTGCTGTTTAGTAAAATAAGCATCGGTAACACTTTAGAATAGGGAACACTTATTCACTATTAACTATGACTTTTTCCTCAATAAATTCCTAATAGTTTAGTAAGGTAGTTGTTAAGTTTAGGTATTGGGTAGGATTAGGGATGTAGAATAAGGTCATGTAGAATAAAGCATTAATATGTGCTTAATTACTGCTAATAAATGGCTAAAATTCTAGTAATATGCACGCTAATAAGCAACTAGTTAAGAGACCCTAAAATAAAGTGTTACCTAAGCATCACTGTTACTACCACTCAGTCACAAGTATTAAATTCATCCTGCACTGTTGAATTATCGATTTATGATTTTCACTTGGCGGCTGATAAAACGCTTTATAAAATCCTATAGCACTGAAGAAGTATTTGTGTAAAAAACATGGTTGTTTTATCACTGTTTTGGAGTGCTTGGCTTCCTATTTAAAGGGACAGTTCACCTAGAAATGAATTTTTGCCATTTTCTCACCTTTAAGTTGTTCCAAACCTGTTTGAGTTTTTTTCTTTTGTTGAACACAAAAGAAGATATTTTGAAGAATGTTGGTAACCAAACAGTTGACGGTAGCCAATGTGAAATTAGTGTTATCTGGCGTTTATTTGAGAAAATATGATTCCCGGTGTGCACAGATTACTGAGTGCACTGTTAGAGCTTTTCATTTTATTTATGCTTTTCACCAACTTCTTTGTGAAAAATACTGTAATAGGGTTATAGAATCAAGATGGTGCTGTCTAAAAGTACAAATCTGTTTATGTTGCAGATTTATTTTTATCAGGTTTTTAATAAAAGCAAATCGAATTAATTTAGTAAATATGAATTAATGCTGTTCCTTTGAACTTTATATTTATCAAAGAGTCCTAAAAAAGAGTCATATTATCGTTTCCACAAAAATATTAATCGGCACAGTTGTTTTCAGCATCAGTAATAATCAGAAATGTTTCTTGAGCAGCAAATCAGTATATTAGAATGATTTCTGAAGGATCATGTGACACTGAAGACTGGAGTAATGATGCTGAAAATACAGATTTGATCACAGAAATAAATTACATTTTCAAATATATTTAAATATAAAACAGTTATTTTAAATTTAAATAATATTGTACAATATTACTGTTTTACTATATTTTTGATCAAATAAATTCAGCCTTGGTGAGCAGAAGAGATGAAAAAAAATCATATAGGCCCCAAAACTTTTGAACGCTGATATATTAAAATTGTGTCTGCAGGTTGTGCACAGAAAAGACTTCTGAACTAGTTTATCTAGTGAAACATATAATATTATAGGCATGATAATATGCATAATCTACAAGCCGATGTAGTGATGATAGGCCATGTTTGTGGCAATATGGAGACCACACACAAAGAATATTTAAACATACCATTAGTATGACACATAACAGGAAACCTATTTATAGTGTCGGTCACTCCAGTCTCTTTCTTTTAGTGTATTCTTGAAATGTAGTTTATGTTCTGTAATTTGTAACACACACTTCGCCTTGTGGATGCTTACAACAAAAATAAGCATCTAAATACTTTAGCACGCATGAGTGATCTTTATACAGATATGTTTGGATAAACATGTTTCGTCATAATTCTCCAGCGTTACCATCTGTTTGAAAGCATACAGCTGGTTATTCATTCATTTGAATAGGATTACGCTCATCTTATTGATTGGTTTAAATTGTGGATTAAAAATGAGATGGTTAAATATGAGTTCAGATTCCACCTCATCTTGTCATCTGCGGTTGTTTTTGATGAGCACATCTCTGTTGCATCGGTTTGCCGTCCATTGCATGCCCATCACACGGCATGTAACGCTGGCATCACGCAGCCGTGCCCTTCAGTTGAACCGCTGTTTGCGGCTTTGCAGATTTATGAACGTTGATCACGACTGTCATAATGATAGATGTGCTAGTGTACGCCAAGACAATTCAGCTACATCATTTTATTCTGGCAGAATGGGAGACTGACATAGATTATTTGTCATGTACGCGGCGCTGAGGGATTACGTGAGCCAGGGCTTGGGTGGAGGCGCCTACTCGCAGCAACAAAAAAAACTGTGAAACATTCACAAAATCAAGTGTTAACTTGGTTTTAAATGCACATAAATCATTGGAGCAAAGCAGAGTGGTTACATCGAAGTGGAGTAAAAGGCTCGAAATCAGCAATGGGGTAATTAAATGCAACAAATAATGTAAAAATGTACCATATTTTGGAAAATTAAACAACATTTGATCAAACTTTGATAATTGCCTTAATCGTTTAAACAACTGAGAAGTTGAATAAATTTATACTCGAGTGCATTATGTATTAGGTATGGTATCGTCTTTGACAGACAGCTGCTCAGGTCACTATTTTCTTTTTCTCCTCTGAAAGCAATGGAATATCAAAACATCCGATAGTGAGGGTTTTCCAGGATATGCATGTAAACGCTGGACCCCTGCTTCTCGAAAATACTAACGTGTATTGTGCATGTTATTTTCTGACATTTTTGACATTGATTTTGTGATATTCAAATGATGTGGTTTTAAAAACAGATGGAATGTAAGGTAATAATTATTTGTTTCTTCGCTGGCAAGTATTCAGTGAAGTGATTGATGCCTGTGAGTCGAAGGTTTTAGTTCTAATATTCCAACCGACAGCAAGCCTACGTTTTTGACGGACATGTTAACATGCATGAAACGTGAACTCTACGTTTGGTTTTCTGAGTATTATAAAATGTGACCCTGGAGCACAAAACCAGTCTTAAGTCGCTGGGGTATAATGATAGCAATAGCCAAAAATACATTGTATGGGTCAAAATTATAGATTTTTCATTTATGCCAAAAATCACTAGGATATTAAGTAAAGATCATGCTCCATGAAGATATTTTGTAAATTTCCTACCGTAAATATATTAAAACATAATTTTTGTTTAGTAATATGCATTGCTAAGAACTTCATTTGGACAACTTTAAAGGTGATTTTCTCAATATTTTGATTTTTTTGCACCCTCAGATTCCAGATTTTCAGACAGTTGCATCTCGGCCAAATATTGTCTTATCCTAACAACATCAATGGAAAGCTTATGTATTCAGCTTTCAGATGATGTATAAAGCTCAATTTTGAAAAATTTACACTTATGACTGGTTTTGTGGTCCAGGGTCACAAATGTGCTGGAGATGTACAATATTATTTTGCGTAGTTCGTTATAATTATTTGATGGAATTTACAGCTGTTGCAAATTCATTGACTTTTGAAAAATCAAGTTCAGTTCTTTTTACCAGAAAAGGAGTGGTTTTGATGCACAAAGTTGTTTTTATTGTCTCTTATAACAAAAATCTTTTATTTAAACCCATGAAAATGCAGATCATGTTTGAAATAATAGTGAAAATCACTGTTGTTCCATTATTACCCTTTAGCAGTTTGGACTGCTATAAATAAATCAACAGATTTTTAGGCTTCACCTGCACTGTTTGCTGACCATGCTTGTATTTCGACAGGTGGACAACGACACCATCTGGAACGAGATGCACACGTCCACAGCGTCTCGCATGGCGGCCGGGAGCGTGACGGAGCTGGCCTTCAGAGTGGCTAAAGGAGAGCTCAAGGTCTGTACAAAACAATATCCAAAACTTATTCGATTTTTATTAGGTCAACTGCTGCTTCTTAGATCAAACAAACACAGAATAACTGACAATGAAACATTCTGTTATTGACAATTAATGCATTCATTTTCATTAATTCAGTGGTCCACATGTACATATACTCTTGTATCTTAGGGCAGCAGCTTGTCACTGGGGCAGTACCAGCCAAGGAGCATTTCGTACCTTACTTACCCCTAAAAAGTTCATAGTAGCATCTTAAAAGTATATATTACCACTGTAAGGTATAAAATGGACCTTTTAGGGGTAGATATGGTACTAAGCTGTCCTTTTAAAGGAACTGGAACTACAAACCTGGAACTACATCATAGCTGTGCACAGTGTTGATGAAGCTACTTTGAAAGTGTAGCTTGCTAAGCTTTAGCGTTTTGTCATGCTACAGTGCAACTTGTATAAAACTGATCTACTGTCATGCCACTGGAAAAATGCAGTTAGTAGCACTGGTAGCTATACACCAACACTGGCTGTGCAGTTACAGAAAATTCCAAATTATGCGTGTTCACGCTACATCGAAGTTACCATAATTACAAGATGACAACTCTGAGATGATCACTTCCTTAGACACAGAACTTAAAGCTCCAGAGTCAAATGCTTTGCATTCATTTTCATTAATCTCACAATGCATTGAAAAACCAAACTACACCAACTACCACTAGCTATAATAAAACAGCATATCAAACAGATGTTCTGGCATTTTGGTAAAAGACTACATAAAACGAGTCCTCTATAACTATTAATTGTAATTCTGACACAAATGCATCGTCAGTCAAAACTCTTGAATCATGTGTCAACCAATCAGAATCAAGCACTCATTTCCTTCAGAGGGTCTTTGTAATTACCGCTGCGTCACATAAAAATGAACCAAGTAGCAAACCGACCAGATCAAGCTGATTAAGACGTGGAAAACTGTAACGACCGTAAAAGAATAGTTCAATCACCCGAGTCCCCTGCTGGTAATTAAACTTAATGAAGGTTATAGGGGATGTTTCAGGGAAACGGCTTTATTGCTTTAACTGAAAGCGGAGGCCCGCTTGTTGAAGCAGTTTGGTGAAAACATGGTTTCTGTGTGCGAGGCGACTGGTAAATGCGGAGTTAATGACATGTTGGTTTCAATGTTTCAGAACGGCTTTGCTGTGGTTAGGCCACCAGGACATCACGCAGACCCGTCAAACCCCATGTAAGTCTGCCTATTACATACGGAAACGCCTCTGTAGATCATTTGAGTTTGTTTAAGAATGTGAATTTAGTGGTGGACGCAGGTTCAAGCCTGGCCTGCGTCATGTTTCTGTCGTTTCTATCTTTTTTGCTGCACGATTTTCTCGCTGCTTTCCATTACTGTAAAGTTCTTCTGATAAAAGAAATGCATAAAATAAATACCAATTAAAAGAAGTAATAATAGATGAATAAAAATCAAATACATTTGAATTAAATGTATTAATTAATTAATTATTTTTACACAATAATAATACATTATATTATTATTTTTAGTATTATTATTTTTTATTTGTATATTTTCTGCATTCCTGTTACTTTTAGTTAAAGTTTTGTAGTGTTTTTGCCCTTTTTTTGGTTTGTTTCTTTTTTTAATATGTCTGTATAGTTTTAGTTGTAGTTATTTTAGTGCATGTAGTGAAAATGAGAAATGCTGCCTTGGAAATTTTTTTTAATTTTTTTTATTGGTAGCACTTTAGTATAGGGACCAATTCTCACTGTTAACTAGTTGCTTATTAGCATGCCTATTATTAAAATATTGCCTGTTTATTAGCACTTATAAAGCACATATTCTGCATAACCATATTCTACATCCTAAACTTAATAACTACCTTACTAACTATTAATAAGCAACAAATTAGGCGTTTATTGAGACAAAAAGTCATAGTTTGTTAATAGCGAGAACTGGACCTTAAAATAAAGTGTGGCCATTTTATTTCACATTTATTTGATAAAAAATTAAAAAACATTTAACCGTTTTAGTTTTAGTTAACTACAGTAATCCTGTATAGAGTATGTTGTGCATGTGAGTTTGGGTCTATTTAGTGTGGTCATGAAGTGAAATGCTTCTTCCTGTACATGTGTGTCAATGGCATTTTCTGGAGTGTGGAATTGAGCGGTGTGTTTGTGTGACGTGGGTGTTGTGTTTGCACATGTGCACTCTGTCACCTCGCGTTTGGTGTGTGTGTGCAGCGTCAGCACGCCTGTCTGTGTGTGTGGATATTTATGGCTTGATAATGAAGGTTTGGAGGGAGCGGGAGGAAAGACGCTGATTTATTTCAGCAGTTATTAGCCTGCTGAGTTTGCTTTTTCCAAATTTCTCAGCGTTTCACCTCGCTCCCTTACTTCCCAGTGCATATCTAATCATCTGCTGGAAGTTTATTATTTGTGTATATGGACAATATTTAAATGCTTTTAGATTACCTCAAGATGTTATAGTTAAAAATACTAACAACAAACCTGCACAGCCACTGAGTTCAGTTGCGTGAGAAAATTTGTTTGCTTACGACAGATTTGTTGTTCCGTTTCCAAATCCTCTGGCATTTAATGTGGTTGGATGCATTACTTTATCTCTTTTTCTCTCTCAGGGGTTTTTGTTTCTTCAACTCGGTGGCGATCGCTGCTAAGCAGCTCCAGCAGAAGCTCAGCGCCAGTAAAATCCTCATCGTTGATTGGGTGAGAGCTCCAAACTCAGCCAATTTTAGTTCTAGGGATGCGAATTCTGGCAGATACCAATATCAGCACTTAATTATTTTCATTTTATGGCCAATAACTGATATTTAAACCCATACTATTATGTCTGTGCAATTTATACTATCCCTGTTATGCAAATAAAACTGTTATCAAGAGTTTATTAGTAAATGCATCACAATAGTGTGATGTAGAGTATGACAATAGAGAACAGTTTATTTCAATTAAATATCCAATAGTGGTAGATTACACAGAGTATATCTGAAAAAAAAACACAACTAATATTCTCTTATAACCAATATATTGCAAATACACTAAGGGCCAGATTTACTAAACAGGGCAAATTAGCGTTAGAGCGCAATTCCATGAAAGCGCAGATGGGAGGAGAAAAATCTGTGTGTGATTTACTAACAATGCACACATTAAAGATCACAGACCCAGCCAGATCATCTCCATAATGACCTGCGCAATCTACCAAGAGCAGCGCAAATTACCGCCTGCTTTAAGACGTTCTTTTTTGGACGTTAAATAATGGCGCGAATACCAGTGATTTGATGTCCGCAAACATTAGTAAATCGCATTGTGCAATTCATTTGAATACTCTCCTCCCATAAATTTTGCGTCTGAAAGGGAAACTCCTACAAATGCATATTCAGTAAGGTCAGGCGCAAAAATAACTGTGTCCACGCCTTTTCAGCGCTAATTCTTCACTGCGCGTCTTTAGTAAATCCTGACAGTACTATTTTAACACCAAAAGACGGTTTGCACTGGCACAAGCTGTTAGTAAATCTGGCCCTATATATAGTTGGCTATCAATGCAAAATGATTACTGCAAAAACGCTACTATTATTCTGGGATATTTGAGTGAAGCCTGTTTCAACATATTGTTCTAATGAATCAATTGAACTGATTTGAATCTGACTTACCAAACTGTATTGGTTAACAAGGTGAATTGATTGAGTTTATCAGTTATTGAATCAAATCACTTCCAGATTTTGGTCTTTTTTTCATCCTAATAGACCAGAAACAAAGGTAATGCTAATGTTAACTGAACAACATCCTAAATGCTACCATTAAAAGCTAACAAATGTTAAATTTCTTAGTTTTCCTTTATGCACTGAATGTAAATGTTTGTGTAACCTGATTATGTTTAGGATGTTCATCATGGCAACGGCACCCAGGAAATCTTCTACAATGACCCCAGCGTCCTCTACATCTCTCTCCATCGCTATGATAATGGAAACTTCTTCCCTGGAAGTGGTGGACCGGCAGAGGTTAGTACACAAAGACACATGAGAGCAAATACAACACTCCTTGGTTTGTTTATTGCTGTGAAACACTATAAGCTCAGAAAAAAACCTCTTCGACTCAAGGGTTTCAATGTGTCACACTTGCGCAACTGTGTTTCAAACTAGAACTAGTTGCATCATGGCCTTTAGCACAAAAGGATCACAGTTTTCAGTGTTTAACAGCAGTGCCGTGTTTGATTTGTCCCAGGTGGGTTCTGGAGCCGGTGAGGGTTTCAACGTTAATGTGGCGTGGACCGGTGGTCTGGAACCTCCCATGGGCGATGCTGAGTACCTGGCTGCCTTCAGGTATTCGTTTCACTTGGTTCATTTGCTGATTTAAACTAACTCAGGGGAACAATTCAACAGGGACAATATTGAGTGGAAACCAGGGGTGTCTGATCCTGCTCCTGGAGAAGCAACTTCCTGCAGAGTTTAGCTCAAACACACTTGTCTGGAATTTTCTAGTCATCCTGAAGACCTTGGTTAGCTGGTTAAAGTGTGTTTTATTAGAGTTGGAGCTGAACTCTACAGGACAGTGGCCCTTCAGGAGCAGGACTGGACATCTCTGATATAAACCATGCCATATCTGAATATATGGATCCATTTTCACATTAATAAATGCATTTGGTTTCATAATAAGTGAAGAAATTGGAAGATACCATGATTGTTTAATAAGATGAATTTGCTGACTGAAGGGATTGGGTAAGGTCCAGTAATCACATACAAATCTGTGATGCACCTAAATTCAGCAACCAAAAATATTCACCCAAGCATAAAAAAATTAATTTTTGGTTTCGGTCGATATAGTTTTTGGAGGGCTGAAAACATTGAGCAAAATTGTGACATTTAATGAGCATGTTTTGACTGTGTCAGCGTCTGTTTTATGCTCGAAACATGGATACGCTAAAACAAGTAAATGTGTCAGCAGTGTGGACACTCTTTACAATGACCAAAACTGATGCTAGAGTAGCAAAATGTAAAATTTTCTTTGGTTGAAATATCGCTTGTTGCCAAAGAACTTTACTTCAACAGGAGCCAGTTGCATAAACATAGCCACCATGTTAAGACTATGCCTTAAAAACTAGTCGAGCAAACTAGCAGTTAGTCAAATTAGATCAATCTACTTTTTTATATAACTGATGTAAAAAAAAACATTATGACCAGACTTAAAGAAAACAATTAGATGACTTAAGGCCCGTTCACACCAAGGACGATAACTATAACAAAATGAGTCGGAATGAGCACATGCCAATTTTCAGCTACACGCAAAAAAAAGTGAAAAATATTGATTTTAGTCAAATTTGAGGTTTTCACAAAAATTAGTTCATTAAGCCCTTGTCTAGCGATCCCAATGCTCCAAATAGCAACTAAACATCTAAAATGATCTTTATTTTATTTTTCTGAAAGGAGTACCTTTTCTCCTCTCACTTCTCACGCTAATTCTCATCCAAAGCACCCGCATAAAGAAAACACCGATCTTGGCGAGACACTGTATACACATACACAGAATTAAGTATTTAAGTATTCACGCAAACATAATCTGTTTTGTCATAAGTGAACATTCGGGGAACTGTTGGGCTAAAACATTGGATTAGATCATTAGATTAACATTATATTAGATCCGTGCATTACGGTAGGTCTTAATATATAGGCCGTCTGTCTCATTAATGTTAATCTTACAATAAATGAAAAGAGGGAATCACTCGCTGCTCTTGATTGAACTGCTTTTGTAATTTTAGTAATTAATTTATTTGTAATGAATACAAGGGATTTTTACATTTGATTATTTGTTTTTCTTACTTGAATGCTTTTGTTTGTAAGTAAAATGAAAAAGGTAATGCATTATTTGTTTCTTTCTTATATTTGTTCTACTGTTATAACTATAATAACAAAGATTTAAAAAATAGCTATATTGTGATTATTAGGTTAAGACAGTAATTATTATTAAGAAAAGAACTGGAGGAAAACATGCAACGCTTGGTGATTTTGCTTTGGAGCCTTCAGAAAACTTTAACTCAGTTTTTCTCAAAATTGACTTTGCTGACTCTATCGAAAATTAAAATAAAAATAACTCATTTTTGAGAATTTGCTCATTGTGATTAATTTTGCCAGCACAGGTCACATATAGTTTTAAAATTGTTCTTAATGTAAAAGAATAACAGAGTCCACACCTCAACTAAAACGATAACGGCGCAGAGGAACGTTATCATAGGAATCACTTTCAGAACAATTTTTTTTCAGCTGATGATCGATTTAAACATTGACAGCCAATCAGAATCCATCCTGCTTTAAAGCGCTCAAACATTTAAAGCAACAGACGACAAAACTGCAGCTCATGCTTAAAATAAACAATGTTAACGTAAATTGGCCTGGATGCTAATATAATTTTATTTATCGTTATAGTTATCATTCTTGGTATGAACAGGCTTTAACTTCGAATAGGCTAAGCAGTTCATGCAACCGGTTTGATTTATCACCTGAGGAAACAACGCCCTGAACAGCATACCAAAATTAATTACTCAATTACTCAAATTTATTACCCACAATTTAATTTCAGTTTCGGTTTTTGGCTAAATGCAAACTTTAATTTTGGTTTCAGTGTTTCTAATAAAAAAAAATCTGCATGTCTGTTATGGGCTTGTTAGTTTCCACACCTCATTTTGCAAACATAATAATTTAGCATTAATCCTTATGGTCTGTGGTGTGCTAGTATTTCATACACGCAACAATAACCGAAAACGCTGTCTTTGGAGTAAGATGGTGTTAAGCGTTGTGTCAAGGACACAATGGTGTTGGCAAACCCAGCAAGTCTTCTATTCAAGAACTGTCCGTGGTCCAGATGTTTAACCACAACCCCACCACAATGCACTTTATATGTCTTGTAAAGTCTTTACATGGCTTGATCATCATCAGGTCAGAGTTCAGGAAGAAGCATTTGACCTTCCATCATCAAGCGGGTCTTCTTCAAATGGGCGTCCTTCATTATTGCATCGGTTTCTCTCCTTTGTTCTTGTGCACTAGTATTTGCACTGAGACCTTTGGGATTTTGTCAAGAACTGGACGCCCGATATATTGCGATCACTTGGCCTTCCCCCTCTGCCGTCTGCCAACCTGCACCAGTCAAGGTGTTTATTGTAGTCTGAAACGTTTCATTGTGTTGGGATCAAACTCAAGCTTGGCCACTTCCACATGCCACTTAATTGCCGCCGGTGGGTGGTTTTATTAAAAGTTTTTAGCCTTTTTTGAAGGAAGCCTGCTTCGGGATTTTCGTTTTGGTCCAGGGAGGCATTGCTATAACCACACGCTAACCAGGATCCCTGCGTGAAAGTGGGTGGCCGTCTAAAAAGCCCTTTAAGATCTTTCAGGACTGAACGTTTTGGGAATGTTCTGCCTCTAACCAGCCTGTCTCTCCTTGACTTCCTGTGTCTTGTACACTCTTTCTCGTCCTTTTATTGGTCTTTAATGAATGCTGCACTCTCTCTCTCTCTCTCTTTCCCTCCACCCAAACTAAAATTGTCCTCTCCACACAGGGGAGCGTGGGTAGTTTTATTGGTCTAGAGGGGAGGCGGAGTTGGTTACAACGGTGAGGGTAGGCGGAGAGGGGGGGGAGTAGTGGAGGATCCTTGGGCACAAGGCAAATGGCTCCCAGATGGCGGGCTGTCAGTGACGTGAGGAGAACGACAAGCTCCAAATGGGAACCAGATGCAGCGGCGGTTGCTTTGAACTCGCCGGTGATGCGCTCAAGAGGCGAAATCGCTGGCAGGGCTGGCGTCCTCCGAGCGCAAGAAAGAGGGAGACGAGGAAAAAGAGGAAGGAAGAGAGAGCGAGAGACGGTTATTAACGGAACCTAATTCAAACACTTTAGTCACTGGGATTGTCACGCTGTGCTTCAGCCAGCTTGATTTTTGTAGAATTTGTCAAATATAAGAGGAACGCCACTAGACTTTTTTCTTCTTTCAAGTTTTTTGGGCAAGTTTCTCACATTTTTGGGAAGGCTTTGATCAGAACTGATGTTAAACTGACATACATCCCAAAAAACAATCCATCTGAAGCTATTTAACAGCAATTTTACAAAATCTACTTAAATCTACTAATTAAAGATAAATTGTTACGTTTGAGTATTGTACTATATTGTAAATATTTACTTATATAGCCAGCATTCATAAAAATATATATATATATAATAAATATTTGTGTCATGCCTTAGAAGTCCCCTTAAAAGAACAGTTAATGGAAAAATTGGTAACACTTTAGTATAGTGAATTTACTATTAACTAGTTGCTTATTAGCATGCCCGTTATTAACATATTGGCTGTTTATTAGTACTTATAAAGCACATATTCTGCATGACCATATTCTACATCCCTAATCCTACCCAATACCTAAACTTAACAACTACCTTACTAACTATTAATAAGCAGCAAATTAGGAGTTTATTGAGGCAAAAGTCATAGTAAATGGTTTGTTAATGGTGAGAAATGGACCTTAAAATAAAGTGTGAATGAAAACTTAAAATGACAATTTACTGTGCCCCATTACTTTATTTTATGGTACACAAGAGGAAATGTAGTTTGGTTGCTTTTTCATGTAATTGCAATGAATTTTCAAGCTTCAAAAAGGACCCAAAAGCACCATCATAAATGCAGTCCATGTGACTCACGCACTATATTCTGAGTCTCCTGAAGCCAGAGATGGACTGAAATTGAATTTGTTATCCACTGACAATCGTGACATCTGCCCCAGCTTTGGTTAGCGAGTTCAAGAGCAAAGTAAAAAGGAATCATTCTTTTTAGTTGGATCGTTTTGATGAATCAGTTGATCCAGGTTCATAATAGCAGTCTGAATGAATTGTTTATGAGTCATTTTTCAAGTTCAACTCACTATTTTAGCAATCCAGGTGCAGTGGTTAACGGGTGAAGATTATCAATGTATAATAACTTAAATTTCCTTATTTCATGGATGAAAGAAAATAATTTGGGTTTGGAACGACATAAA
Organism: Tor tambroides; assembly: GCA_021397915.2. Lineage (NCBI taxonomy): Eukaryota > Metazoa > Chordata > Actinopteri > Cypriniformes > Cyprinidae > Tor > Tor tambroides. The sequence continues at coordinate 17,160 of JAFVLL020044279.1, read as the reverse complement.
CATGAGTAAATAATGAATTTTTTTTTTCATTTTTTGGTAAGCCAACCATTTAACTATGTCTCTCTAGGCTTCTGGTTTAAAATTGTGCAGGTGCAGCTATCACAGATATATTAACCGAATGTTGTCTATGCATTGTTCTGATGTTTAGGACGGTAGTGATGCCCATCGCTCAAGAGTTTTCCCCAGATGTCGTGTTGGTCTCTTCAGGCTTTGACGCTGCAGAAGGACACCCTGCTCCTTTAGGAGGATACAAAGTCACTGCTAAATGTAGGGTATTTCTTCAAATAACATATATGAAATAGAAATTCTTATGAACAGCTTCAAATTGAATTTAATTCATATACATTTTTAAACGGTCTCAGAAAATGTTTGGGTTTCTGTACTGTGGCGGTGATGTTGTTGTTGGTCTCTCCGCAGGTTTCGGGATTTTGACTCGGCAGTTGATGACGTTAGCAGGAGGACGCGTGGTTCTAGCATTAGAGGGAGGTCACGACCTCACAGCCATATGTGATGCTTCTGAGGCCTGTGTCAGCGCTCTGCTGGGACTGGAGGTCAGATTTCATGCATAAGCTGTCCAAATACCATCACAAATATACATTTATTATGCCGTTATAATCCTGTTATTACATTGTTATGCAAGGGTGTTAACATGCTTTTCTGGCAAAGTCTCATATGACGTGCTCTTTGTTTTAAAGGAAAAACAAAAACACCCTTTTTCATCTCGTTTTCTCTTAGGAGCCTCTTCCTGAGTCGACTCTCTTGCAGACGCCCAATGCCAACGGAGTGCTTTCACTCCAGAGAGTGCTACAAATACAGAGTGAGTGTCTCTCGCGCCTCTCGCCCCAGTCTGCCTCTAATTATCCTGAAATGCACTGGCTTCCTGGTAGCACACATTTGTTTAATTCTTTGTAATTAATTATAATCATGATCGTCGTTGTTTCACCGCATGGTTCCTGCTCTGCCAAAATATTCCTATAAAAACAGCGGTATGGGATGCACTACGTGGCGTGCAATACCTCTTTCATGCTTTCTGTGTGCTAGTGCCTGCGTCTGTTTACAGTTTTCAGCGTTGTTGTTAATACTCGTAATTCACATTTTCAAAGCCGTATGATTTTGCTTCTTCAGGTGAACACAAAAAGAAATGCAGAATGTCCAAGCTGCTTTTTTCTATGCACAAAAGTGTGCAATGATTCACACAGTCAAAGTCCAATAAGGACATGTTTTATTATTTTAAACGTAGTCTATATGAGGTCGCCATTACCTTTCCCTCTGCTATAGTTCTTCAAAATCATGGAATCCTCATTGGTTCTTGCACATCATTTGATGTGCTCTATGTGTGTTCGTTGAACAACGTTTCTATGTGAAAAAATAAAATCTGTTCATCTTATGAAGTGATCTGAAAGTGTATCTCCAGTAAACTTCATATGGATTACTTTCACAATGTCTTTATGGACTTTTTAAAGCATCAAAGTTCTGGTTCTGTAGATTTCAATGAAGGGACAGAAATCTCTCAGGTTTCGTTAAAAATGTTTGTTTTGTTTCAAACATGAGAAGAAATAAACATCTTATAGGTTTGGAACAACATGAATATGAGAAAATAATGACAGAATTGTCATTTTTGAGTGTACTATCCATTTCAATTTTAGTATTTTCTTCACTTAAAGACTTCAGAGCACAGCACACAAGTTGTATGCAGTATTCTGCAATTGCTTTTCTGTATTTTCATTTTATGAAAATGAGCAGCTTCGACATTCAGCAAAAGATTTTTTATTATTCACTTTAGATAGAAAGCCATACAGGTTTGGAGTGACCTAAGGAATGGCAAATTATGCAAAAATGTAGTCCTGTCTGTTAATAATGCTATTTCTGTCTCAGGTCAGTATTGGTCGTCACTGAAGCCGTTGATGGGCACAGTGGGGATGTCGTTTCTGGGTGCCCAGAGGAAAGACTGTGAGGAAACGGACACAGTGAATGCGATGGCGTCCCTCTCCGTGGGGGTCTTGACCAACAAAAGGTGAGGTCTAAAGAAATTTTGCTAAATGCAATTAATACAATTTGCCACTCCTCTATAGTGCGCAATCCTGTTTTGTACACAATTTGTTCTGTAATTTTCAGTGTGACCAAAGTTATTATTGTTAACTAAAACTATTAAAACATTAGTATGAAATAATTCTGAAATATAAATATTAGACTGAAAATTAGATAAAAAAATTAGAAATAACTGAAATAAAAAATGAGAACTGGAAATAAAAACTAAAACTGAAATAAAAAATAAACTGTAGTAGTAATATTTTAAAATAATATAATAATACAAATGAGTCAAAATTAAAATGGAATAAATCAAAATATTAATAAAAACTATAATAGCATACAAATAATACTAAAATATGGGTGTGACAGCTGCATTCTACAGCCGAATTTCCTCATGAAAAATTCAGGTAAAGCCAAATTTTCCAACAGGATTTTGTTTTTGCAGAAAGGGGCTAATCTGTAATCCAAACCAATTCATGCTGATGTTTTCACAGGTGCCTGTTGCCTGTATGCTGAGCTTCAGAGCTTTTGTTGCATTCTTGAGCGTAAAAACCATATGGTGATTGTTCGATGCTAAACATAAACCTCATTTTTACAGTCTTGCTGATGAACCCATGGAGCACGACGAAGACTCCCTTTAAACCAGGTCTTTACGCGTCTGAAGCTGTCCAGCACACCATGTGAACGAGCCGTGCCTCAAGACCAGCAGTGCCTCAGGGGGCGTGGCTTCCTCATCACAGCTCCTCCCCCAAGACACCACCTCAACACTGACCACCAGCGCAGCGCGGCTAAGCTAACAACCCGCGGCCACAGTTCTGCCGGGGCTCTGGGATCCACGTCATCTTCTCCATTCACGTACCACACAAACAAACACACTAGGACGCATGAGTGTGTTTTTAACATTCACTAAAAGAATGCGCTGAAGGACTCTAGTCGCTCAAATATTCACCTCCGGTGCCTCAAAAGAGACTATTTACTTTAGCTGGAGATGCGAAAGCAGATTTGCAGGAACGGATTATTTAACCTTTTTTTAAAGACAGCCCACTTTACTACCCCGACAAGCGGACTGTGCTGAGAGAAAATGAGGGGTTTCCTTGCACCTGGCAACCACAAAGTGGCTCCACTCTATGATGTCATTACTATTAACCAATTTAACCACTAAAGAAGAAGAAGAAAACGATCTCGACAACTGTGGGTTTTATAAATCGTAATTTTTTTTTTGCACTGTGCATTCCATAATGTGAACCGTGAAATTTTCCAAACCTCTGGGAAAAGAAAGATCTAATTCTGTATCTAGTTTTACGCTTAACGTTCATATTTTTTTTTAAAGTGAAGCAAAAAACAGTTGCATTCTTGCCAAGTTCAGTTACATTCTACCTGCATTCCCAGCATGAAGGCTGTAAACTTGAATACTTCGAGGTTTGTGCTGATTCTGTGTATCTGATTTAATGCCTCATGTTTTTTAAGGCCAGAGGGACAAACCAGCTATGAGCAAGTTTATTGCACAAACACCCACTCAAAAAACACACATATTCGCCCATACTTCTGTGCACGCGTCGCATCCTTATGACCACTGTACAGTTAATATCGTGGACACAGGAAGTGCTTAAGCTTTCCCTAGACTAACTGTAACGCAAAGTAGCGTTTATATGTGTGTGTGCGTGTATCTAGCAATCATATCTTTCGTCTGTTCTGTGCTCAGAATCAAACCTCAACTGACCACAAGCAAAAGCGCAAAACGACATCTGAATGGGCTCTCAAAGCCACTTTAATGGCAGAGTGTGAAATAACGCAGTTGTCTGTAGTTTTCACTGATCTTTGTTGTTTTGGACGAGGGAAATGACCAGCCTGTTAACCTGTGGAGAAGACAAAAAGTTGTTGCGCAGTTAATGATTTTCTTTCATTGCTGCGCACTTACTGACGTTTTTTTTTTTTTTTTTTTTTTTTACGAGGGATGCATTGTTTTTGGATGGAGTTCTGTTTTCCACAGCCTGCCCATAGATGTCTAATTCACACCAGTTGTGTGGATGAAGTTTATAGTGATATTAAATATGTCTCTCAGCCGCTGGGATTCACATTTACGCCATCATCAATGAACCCAAATTAATATCACACCAAAACAGACAGACCTCTTTAAATACTGTGCCACTCATCAGCAAGTACGGTTTCAAAAACCATATCATTTCTAAACAAAAATCTGCCTAGTTGCGTAATCCTGATGGGCCAAACCGCCGAAAATAAAGCGCTGGAAATGATCGTCCACATGCTGTATCAGTATCTCGACGACGTTGCCAGTCGGGACGTTACATTCGACTAGTAGCGCAGTTCATGGTGCTTCTTTGACTTTTGCGTTGTGCTTTTGGTTTAATGATCGTTTCGGATTTGTATCGTTAGTCATTGACCAAATCTCATCTTTTTGAGTTTGTGTTGCTCTGCACAACCCTTTACCTCTGCATTCAAGACCAAATACACCGTTAACATGCTTTCCTGCGTTCACTACAAGAAACAATTGTGACCTGGCAAATTGCTGTTATTACGAACATGTGGAATTAAAATAGAGGCATTCCTTGTGCGATTTCTGTAATGCTACAGATACAAGTGCCCAGCTCCTGCCCGACCAATACGTCTTTACTTCCTCCCTTTCTTGCCTTGTACCAAACCACTGTGGATAGTTATACGTTTGTATGATTCCATGTAAATAGTACCATCCATTTATCGATGTTTTGTGAGGTTTTCATGAAGACCCTGGGTAGCCTTTGCCCATCAGACCCCCATGAAGACTGTTGTAAAATAGAGCAGATGCAGACGTTCACTCATTAATGAAGTCATAGCTAATCGCTCAGAACTAGCGGCGATCTTGCTGCGTATTTATAGTACTTCAAACAGTGCACTTGCATTTCACCATCAACAAAACATGCCTGTTCATCTTCAGACCAATTGGAAATGGTTAGCTACAATTCGACAGCACTTAGAGACAGTTTCGGCGGGCCGTTGGGACTGTGACTACAAACAGATCTTGACATTCCGTTGCAGTTTGGACACTGATATGCGTCATATACAGTTCTATTTTAGTGTTGTATTTTTACAATAGCTTTGTGCATTTGTACTGTTTTGATATACCTCTCAAAGCGCTTGTATTCTCTCGTCTCTCCGAACCCTTTATGAAGTAAAACGGAGAGCGTGTGCTTTCGTCACCGCTCGTGTAAAAGCAAACCAGCGCCGTCTTAATTCCTCTGTCATTTATTCCCTTTCGCCTTCTTGTATGGACAATGTAAATAGTTTCCTACGACCAAAAGACTTCACCTACGTGCCTTGGAGTACTTTACCTGTCGACCCCACTAACTGGATCGGTTTAACAAAACATAACAGAAATGATGTTTTCGAATCTTCATGTACTTAACGATTCCCTTGTTTACTTCCTATTTCTTTATTTCTCTGTGTATAGAAAAGAAAGTCTATTTTGTACTGTTTCTATCTTCCTAATTAAAAAGAAAAGCATTTTTTGTTTGCCTGAATTTCATTCTGCTTTGTCATTTTTATGTGTACACTCTATTCTACTGCTTAAAACGTCCGAACATCAGATACCAGCGAGCTGAAAGAAATGAATCAAATCCATTCGCACACATCCATTTGTTTTCTGTTATTTGAGAAACGTTCACTCAGATCTACAACATGCTCTTTTTATTTTAGCATAGCAATGCTGTTAGAAAAATACAGGATAATAGTTCCTGCTAGAAATGACTGCAATGCCAGCATTTTCCACCAAAACACAGCTACTGCTGTTATTACTAACTTGTAAAACTTGGGAATAGCCACTAAATTCTTCAAAAAAAAAAGCTTACTCTTAAACACTTTTTTGAGTTTAACATTATGGTGCCATGATAAATTTTCAAAGGTGTTTCATGCATCTGTTGAAGCATCTAAGAATGAGTCAGCACAATTAAATATTGCACATGCAAAGAAATCTGAAATGCTTGATTAATGACTGTCCTGAAGCCACTAGATTGTCCATACTGGTCAGTGGTCCATCTGGTCACTGGTTTCTTCTATTGTAACAAGTTTAGTCTTCTGCTTTAGTTTAGGCTACTATGGCCGTGTGTTTTGCACTTTGCTTCAAACATCTTGTAATTGCTTTACCTAATTACACGTACTAAACAGCAGAATGTGGCACTCTTGTGGTGAGGCGGTCTGTCTTATTTCTTGCCAACCAGACATATATTTATTGAAGCCTCAAACTAAAAAGGATAATGCCAAGTTTATGTGCAGACCAAGTTTAGCTGACATTTTATTCTAATTAACGATGTCTGGATTCTAAAGAACTCTAACGAGCAGAACAAGAACACCTTGATCTATCGCTTAAATCTTTTTAGATTCATTTCTTTCTCATTTGTGAAATGGTTTATTTTTCTTCAAAAGTTTTTATTGCACTAAAAGGCATAAACAAACTTGTTATAAAGTACCTTTCATAAAAGGGATAGTTCATCCAATACTGAAAATTCTGTCATTAATTACCATCATGTCGTTCCAAACCCATAAGACCTTCGTTCATCTTTGGAACACAAATTAAGATATTTTTGATGAAATCCGAGAGCTTTCTGACCCTGCATAGACAGCAACAGAACTAACACGTTTAAGGCCCAGAAAGGTAGGACATCGTTAAAATAGTCCATGTGTCATCAGTGGTTCAACCTTAACTTCATGAAGCTACAAGAATAATTTTTGTGCGCAAAGAAAACAAAAATAAGGACTTTATTCAACGATTTCTTCTCTTCCGCGTCAGTCATCGCTGAGAGTATCACGATGCATGCGTGTGGTGCTGCTGACGCAGGAGCTGGCGTTCTGATGTAAAACCTGGATGTGCTGCATAAAACATAAAACAGTCTTCGTAAACGTCTTAAGAGGCTGACTTATTCGAAACAGAATATACAGAGGATGAAGTCTTGTGAACGTCAAAGACTGACACGGAAGAGAAGGACATTTTTAAATAAAGTCGTTATTTTTGTTTTCTTTGTGCACAAAAAGTATTCTCGTAGCTTCATAAAATTACGGTTGAACCACTGATGTCACATGGACTATTTTAACGATGTCTTTTCTACTTTTCTGGGCCTTGCGCGTGGTAGTTCACTTGCTATCTATGGAGGGTCAGAAAGCTCTCGAATTTCATCAAAAATATCTTAATTTGTGTTCCGAAGATGAACGAAGGTCTTATGGGTTTGGAACGACATGAGGGTGAGTAATTAATGACAGAATTTTCATTTTTGGGTGAACTATCCCTTTAATGCATTTGCTATTCACCAAGTCAAACTGCAGAATTAATCTTACAGCTTTATTTTTAAAAACGTAACAACTTCTACATTTAGACGAATGTGGTATATACCATGACACAATTGTTACACTGTCACAGAAGCAATAATGTTGGCTAATATACAGCATAAATGACAAGCGCATCAACTCTGAAATGATCAGATCTGTATATCAGGGATTATAGTGAGTCTACGTAGCATTTTTCCGTCAGGCTAGCTGGTATAGGTTAGCTATAGGTGTGGAGTCCTTACGACAGTCAATGTCTGCCTCTGCGTGTCCATACATAATCAAAGTCAATGAACGCTGATCTCAAATCAGCACTCTGCCACTCAATCAGAGTCATTTCCAGAGTTCGATTCAGAGTCGTGTGGAATTGTCTGAGCAATCTTAGTTCCTTTAGATGGTGGAGGGTCATTTTTTGCATTTTGTTGTATTGCTCCATTAGGAGAAGGGAAAGATTGTTTGGCTTGCAGTTGAAGCATGATGTCCTCTGGGATAGTGGGATACTGTTGAGACAGAAAGAAGGGGAAGAAAATGTCAGAAATGTGCTTTATATTCAAAATGACTAAGTAATACATTTATGTGGACAGTGTTTGCAAGTATTTAGTCATTTGTATATGTATGGGTTGTTCACATATAGCTTTTATAGTCAAAACATTATTTAAAGATTATATTTCACAATTTAAAAAATGCATTTGTCACATATCATTTGAAAATGGACTTGTGAAGGCGTAAAGGTTTAAAGTCAAACGTATTGGATAAAACATTGAGGAGAGGAAGTATTTGATGTTGGGATCTGGATTACTTCATAAACAGCTTTATTTAAATTGCTCAATCAGTTTGCTGGAATCTGCATGTCATCTCAGCCTAAAGCGAAGGAATCATTCCCATGAGCACCAGCAAACACGTTGACTCATCTCGTATAAACGAAGGACATGGCTAAAGTAATACAGTATGTGGTGGATATGACTAGTCCAAGGAAACCACAACCCAAAATAAATCCTGACAAAAAGCCGTAGTTACTCTGTTTCCATTAACAGCATGCATTTTTTTTTCACAAATCAGCCAATCAAGACTGGATGACTAAACAAAAAAAAAAAAAAAACGATACCTGAAGATGCAATTTTAATAGATTAAGATTATGATAATTGGCAGAACTGATTCATAAAAGTGGTTCAAAGTTGAACTTCAATGGTCTTTGAAGATGTTTTTTGTTATTTGTGATTTTGGTTGTGTTTAGGAGTTCCATCGTGGCTAAAAGCTTTGTAGCATATTTATTTAAGCATATACAATTTATTGCTAATATTGTCGCATTTAAATGCAGAACGTAAGAAACTCCTCAACAGAAAAACAGAAAACTGCCAGGGTAAGTATTTAAGTTTATTTGATTACGATGACAGCTAAAGATTCTAACAGCACATTTTCTCCCAAACTCAGTGCAGAGATGTGAAAAATGTGTACAGATTTAGTCTGTATCTGGGCACAACTAAATACTGGCACATTGTTGCAGAATATCTTCATTTCAGTTGGGTTTACAGGGAATGTCACCATCCTAAAACTACACAGTGCAGGCAAAATATTTCCCAACTCTCGCAGTGCCCTAAAATCAATAGCATTGGTAAATCAGACGTTCACTAAAATCTTCCTCTTCATATATGCTAACATCAAACTGATATCATCAAACTGAATTAGTGTGTGTTGTATGGCGTGTATCGCTTACACACACACACCTCTGTAACACCCCACAACTGTTTCCAATCATTAGGTTCCTGCATGTCTAGGCCCGGTCGCCTCTGATTGCACGACACTGGATACGAGATCCCGTGAAGTGTAGAGGGAGGGCGATTTACACCCGTGGGCTAAAGGAGAGTCCTCTCCACCTTTCCCTGCTTCCTGTTCACTCACTTTTCTTTTCCTTTAATGATTTTTCTTTGTTCCCTGTTATCTTTAACAGCAACACATGGCCTCTGGTTCTTAGTCTGAGAGCACAGTGGAAAATAATCTGAAATAAATACATTTTTCTATTAATTACATAGTTATTACCTATGTACTAACACATAGATAGTTATACATAAATTTAGTTATAAGTATATATATGCATGACCAATACAGAATTATGCAGACAATAACTTTATTTATTTTTTTCTGTTCATTTTTTGTAAAGATACTTACATGCAGTATATTTAAATTTACTTGTGGTTAAGGCAATACATACTATGAAATCCAAAGAAGATGCTACGCCAGTAGGCCTGCGTATGATAACCTCAACAGGGGAATATCACAAGCTGAAGTTGTGCTGAGTCTTATTTAGGTAAACTTGACAAATAAGCCTTTACAAAAAACAGAATCACATAACATGAATAAATTTGTCAATGGGAATAAGATTAATATCTGTTCTTCTGCTAAGATGCGTATAAGCGGAAACTCCAGAATCTTGCCATTAAAGAGGAGTTTCGCATTCATGTTGTATTCTTAAAAATGGCTAATATCTCACAGATTCGAGACAGCATGTTTTTTATGCATTTAATTTCCATACTATTAATCTGGGGTTGAAATTGTTCAAATTGACAAACCGAATTGACAGATGTTTGAAGTTATGAATTCCTATTGCTGAATACCAATTCCTATTTGGAAAATTCTGAAATTGTTAGCATTTAGTCCATTTTAAATGAGTACAAGATTTAGAACAATAATAATTATTATATGGAAAATAAAGTCAGCAATATCCAGCACATTGTAAAAATATCCTCCCTCAGACAGTTATCATAAAAGTAACCTGTCTTGTCTATGTAGTTTTTTTTTTTGTACCTTTCTGTGGTACAAAAATACAAATAAATAAATACACAAACAATTTGCTTCCAATGCCTGCAGATCTTTAACCAGATTTTGAGTCTATCATACAGTCAAGATAAAAATTAGCACAATACTTGGAAAACTGTTATGCAGCATTAAACAACCTTTTCATTTATATATGTACATTTTTTGTTTCATTCTACTGAATTTGCTGTGTAAAAGAGATTCTGAAACAGGTTAACTTTTCATTAGATGAACAGCATCAGTTCAGCGTGTAAGAGCTACTCCAGCTGGTTAAATGTCCAGCCACAAAAACAGGTTCTGTTTCAGTGCTGCCCAAACCACAGTACAGGCCAGGAGGGAGTTATAACAAACCCCTGAAAAAAAAAAAACCTTTAGCGTTAATATCCTTACAGTTTATTATATTATTAAAAGTAATATCTTAAATTAATGTTTGCTGTAACTGGGCCCAGAGCTTCCACAATCACCACCATTTAATACAGCATACAGTATATATATATATATATATATATATATATATATATATATATATATACATATATACTAAGATTATGCACTCTAATTCTCTGAGGAATTAATTCAACAACTGTTTTGGGTCCTTTTATGACTATGCATGATTCCACATACACCACAAATGGAGGTAAGGTAAATATAGCCCCTAAATTCACCAAACACTGATCGTGTGATGTATTTACTAAAATAAACCCAACAAGTCCATAATCAATAAGCAAGTCTTTTTTTTTCTTATTTGTGATAGAGAAGCGTCAACTTGCAGATCAACAACTTGGACTAAACCAGATCCATGTGCTCATATCAGCTATCATGTTTCATTTATAACATTTCACTGACATACCTGTAGAAGGTTGCTCTGAGAAAAAGTGAAAAGATCGTTGTTGGAAGGTCAGAGGTCAGCTTTAGGCAGGGTCAAGTCATGGCAGCAGGAGTCAAATGGCTGTTGCTGGTGAAGTTGAAGCCGTAGCTAGTAGACAGACAGCGATAGATTTAATAATCAGAGTCACTTTCTCTGGGGCAGAAAGCATGTTCAGAGTTCAGAGGCTGGTTGGAGATTCGTAGGGCTGTAGGGTTGGCAGGTAGGATCAGGAACAGGCGAACGTCTAGTGAGTGGCAGACATGGACCAAGCGCCCTCCATCCTCCAAACGGAGAAGGCATAGCTCAGCCTTTCATGGGCCAGGTAGTTACAACTGGCCAGCTTGGCATCCATCTCATCGCTCTGGAGAACCTGGTAGAGAAAGTCGATGTATCTGGAAGCCAGTTTGAGGATCTGAATCTTGCTCAGTTTGTCCGAAGGCAACGTGGGGATGATCTTCCGCAGTGAGGCGAAAGCGTCGTTTAGGGACTGCGTGCGCTGCCGTTCCCGGACGTTAGCGATCACCCGTTGCGTGTGGAGGTCCTCGAACGGTTGCCCAGGCACAGGTGAGACCGTGCTCACGGTGGGCACTAGGGAGGCCGAAGAGGTCGATGAGGAAGAAGGAGAACTCCTCTTGGGCCGCTTGGGGCAAGAGGGAGTGAGCGTAGACGGGCCCTCCAGTGACGTCTTGTCGTCTTGTGTTAGGGGTCCAACAGGCTCTTTCTTGGGACCCGTCAGCCGCTTTCGAGCACCCGTCGGAGGTGCAACAACGACGGGGCACTTGTTAGGGCGACGTTCTTGCTCCTCTTCACTCGGTAGGACCCCACCCTCCGGAAAGTCGCCACAAGACTGTTCCTCTCGCATGACGCTCAGTCGTCCTTGTCAATCCTGTGCTTCTATCCTATTTCGCTTCTTCGGCCCAGTTCTTTGGCTTGGACTATTTTAAAGGAAAGCAAAACAAATCAATGCAAAAAGCAAGAAGGTGCTTTTTCTGAACTTTAGTGGGTGCTGGATTATACAGCCATTCATCTGGGTTCGTAAAAATCGACGTCTCCTCAGTACATCATGTAGCTCTAGGTCAGTTCTTAAAAACCTCAAAATCACTATCTGGTTGTCAGGTCTTTTATAAAGGCCATTGCCTAAGTCTTCCAAAGCCCTTCCTACTTTGATCAGCGATTGGTTAAGAGCTGGATTGGTTGAGGGGTGGAGTTGCTCAAAGGAAACAGGAAGGCGATGTACGACGCGATTGGAGGAAAGAGCCAGAGGGAGGGGCCGCAATCCAAGGTAGTGGCAAAGACTCTACTGTAGAGTTTTCTTGAAATTGTCTGAAGCATATTGGTTCCAGATTTCTCCTGAAACAAGCCTTCGGTCCATACACCCCCCCTCCACCACTCCAACACCCTACACCTCCTCTTTTTTCCCCAGCACAGACCAAGACAGACAATAGGAAGGAGCCGAGAAGCAGGCTTGCTGTTTCGCATGCTGTTTCATGCTGTCTCTCGGTTGGCTTTACGGCATGGCAAGGTTTTCAAGGGTAAACTGAACTTTATTTCGAAACATGCTGAGTGAAAATTGAACATCACTGAGTGTCTGTATCATGTGTGTCAATAACATTTCTCTGTCCAGTACTTGCATTTATGTGCATCTAAAAGTGGGACTGTTGGTTTTTGTATATTGTTGATAGTGTCAAATTCATCTGTGCCTGAATATTTATCTCTGTGTGAATTTGTTTAGGTTTGTGTGAGAAGTTGCCATCTCATATGCACATGTATCTTAAAATAACCATGAACATAAACTCTTAAAAATATTGAACGCAGAACATTTTGTTTCACTTAAAGCATTTTTAAAAAGTGGTCAAAACATGATTAAAAGAAACAGCAGTGTTATCAGTGTTTATATATGCTCGAGCATCATATCAGCACACTATTAGCTAGTATTTTGTTTGAGTCTGAGGGAAAACAGGGGCTGGAGTCAGGACTGGCTGAGACAACAAAGTGAATCTGGACATGAATTACATCATCACATCAATATTTTTTAGCTTTATTTTGACCTTCATAACTAAGTACAATGTGTCAATTTAAATGAAACCAAACCTGCCTTGATTGTATCCTGTCATTGCGATTGTTAATTTCATTTCAGAATCTCATAACAAGTGTCCTGCTGAACTTAAAATTGGTTTCAGAACTAAAGCATATGCTATAAAATTAAAAGACACACTGAATTCATTTCTGATCAGAATTGGCGCTTTAATCAACAGTTAAAATACAAACAATGGGCCTCATTTTTCAGTCTCTGTTATGTCTCTCTAGCAGATTAAGAAAACTGACAGATCTATTATGTAGCCGTGGGGTGCAGCTATCATTTCAAAAGAGAGAGGGACCAAGTCAGCGTAAGACCAAGACACTTCTGATCGATGAGTAAGTGACCTAGTCATGTAATTGAATCCTATTTGTATTGTCTTGCCATTTTTATTTTTTGGTAATAAAGAGCAGAACAGAAGAACATCATGCATCTTCAAGAGTGATCAGAAGCTTTGGCTCAGCTGTGTGTGTGTCAGATCAGTGTTTCTCAGCACTGGTCCTGTAGTACTCCATATCTCACACACCTGATTCAACATTATCAGCTCATTAGCAGAGGCCCATGAGCTGAAATGAGTGCCAGGTAAGGGGGAAATACAAAATGTGCAATGTTAGAGGGCTATTCACAGTTACATCTACAAAAAAAATAGAGATACTATGCAGCATGCAATACCTTCAACTTGCATATTTCAGATATGCCATGGACACAATTTTCAGTCACACATATTGTGCTGTGCTGAAACTCCTTTACCTAATTTGCTTTCCCTGCTTGTAAATCTATAATTATGCTATATTATCACCAAATCTTGAAGTCAATCATTTTGTCAGTTTGTTTTCTTTCAATTAGCACAAGTTTTGCATTTCCTTTTGGAACTGATTGATTGTAGGCCTCACTGATCTGAGTTTATGCACCTCAGTTTTTGAGGGAAAGCAATATTTGAGGATAATTTTGCCAATTTTCCCTCAAAAACTGAGGTGCTCTGATCAATGAGGTCTACGATCAGTCAGTCTCAAAAAAGAAAAAAAAAAAACAACTGTATAAGCAATATTTTTGTAGGCCAAAAAAATACAAACATTATCAAAAGGTTTGGGGAGGTTGTTATACCATGTGCGAGTAAGTACGTTTTAGTCTAATGCGATAACATTAACTAGCATTTTTCAGAAAAAGAAAATGCTCTCTGGGTCAAAATGACGGGAACACAACATGAGGTTTAATAAAGTCGAAAGTAAAAATTAATGCACATGCTTGACAAGACCAAGAACATTCATAGTAAGACTTGAGACTAGATACGAGTCCACGATTGAACTTAAGTACCTTATTACTCTATTATGAATACAAATGAGATTACATTGGATTAATAGAAACACCTTGGCCTATCATTATGTTTAGGTGGAACAAGAAATGGAAACAATGTCAAAAATCTACTTTCATGGTCTGACAGTCATTTATTTATAAGTTTTAAATCACTTTTTTAAGAGCTCTGGGCAAATTTATTTATTTATTTTCAATTTTTCTTTTTTGAAAGGTAATTTTATATTACAATAGTAGAGGACAAGGTATAATGGGAAAAGAGGAAAAAAGAAAAAGCAATGGCACAAGTCACTTATTGACATTGCTAATAGGAGTAACATGTCTTAATGTATTAAAACATGCTCTAACCGCTATAGGCTATGGCCCTAATATCATATATTTGTGAAAAGGTGTTCACATTTATAGATGATTTTTTTGTACTGTCATTAAATGTGCATATACAGTGACCCATTCCACACCACTCCATTTTGTCACAAATAGTTGGAGGCACTTTCACTGGCATTTTAGCTTGTTTAGATTTGCACCATGGTGGTCCCTGTCAAAATCAGCCTCCGGAGCAAATCCGATCACATGTCCCTCCCACACCACGCACCTGCGTCTGATCAAGACATTTATACGCCACAACGTCACCGAAACTCTCTGACAGGAAATAAACAGCTTAGGGGTACCGGAGTTATGGAGAAACTATACGACGGCTGATATAAACAATGGTGCTCTGCGAGAGTTTTGGACAGGAGTGGATTAGAATTGGGTCAGCGATCGTAACACAGGATCCCCTGGTGAAACTGGTACTGGGGTCCACATGCCTCCTGAGTCTGAGCAAATCACTGGCCTGAATATGAAGACCAGGGCAGATAGAGGAACGGTAGCATGTGCACGCGGCACAATACGAGCACAATATCTAAAATATTACCCATGCACAGCTGGTGATTACTGCTTATTTGTGTTATTGCTGTGTTATTTTGGTAACACTTTAGTATAGGGACCAATTCTCACTATTAACTAGTTGCTTATTATCAGCATATTATTAATATATTGGCTGCTTATATTCTTCATCCCTAATCCAACCCAATACTTAAACTTAACAACTACCTTACTAACTATTAACAAGCAGCAAATTAGGAGTTTATTGAGGCAAAATTTGTAGTTAATGGTTTGATAAATCGTAAGAATTGGACCTTAAAATAAAGTGTGACCATTATTTTTATACTCTATACAGCAATTTGGTCCAACTTCAGTTGTTTTTAAATGTGCTATATAAATAAACATTGTATTGTATTGTACGGGCCAAAATATGTTATGTGATGTTATACACTGACACATCATAAACTTATTATTTCTTCAAAAGGATTGTGTTGTAAAATGCATGGCGAAACACTTAATTTTTTATGTATGTATCTATATCTATTAATTTCTTCCAAACCACAGTAAAATTCAAGTCAAACATACAATGGCATCTCTTCTATGATAAGCACGGTTTAATACCTGTATTAAAATTTATTTTGGTCCTTTTTTGGGGAGGTACTGTATAAAGTTGATAAAAATGATACAATTGTCCAAATATTATACAGAAGAAAAGAGCCGTATTAAAGGATAATTCTCGAGAAGAAAATGAAATTCTTACTTACATAAATTAATTCTTAAATTAATTCTTAAGTAGATGGGGCATATTTTAAAAAAAATAAATAAATCAGGCAAACTTTTTTTTCCATGTGGTGTGATCAAAATGTAGAATAGAATAAAAACAAAACAGGAAATAATATTGTAGAGGATCTGTCAGCATTAATAAGTTTTTAAAAATATCAGAAAATTTGACTTTTTTATGACAAAACAAAGTCAATTCAGGAACTAAACTGTCATGTGGTGCAACTCCCCATAAATTATTGATATTTATGATATCTATTAATAAATAATGATATTTGTTTAAAAAAATGCCTTAGAAAGATGTATATATATATATATATATATATATTATAAATAATAATAGATAATTAAGATCTGTGCACATGTATTCAAAAATGTAAGGAAAACATGTTAATTTTTACTTGATGGTTACAACACATGACATTAATTTTTATTTTGAAAATCACGTAAAAGTTTTTCAAAACCATATGAACACAACAAAAATACAAAGAGAAGATCTTTAATATTTGCTGCATGTTTTAAACTAGATTTATAAGACTTTTCCTTGGTTTATACATGGACTCTCTCACTGACCCATATACAAACCATGTGCCTTCATGCATTTCTCTATGCAGCAAATGCATTCCAACCCTGAATTACCAGCACACACATATAAGACATCAACCAATAAATATTCTGTAACAGAGTATATGATGCTACAAACAGGGCCAGGACAGAGAAACATGAAAGAGAGAGCAATAAAAGGAGGAGATGTTGGCGAGACGAGTGTGAACCAGAGAATCTGTGGCAGGTTTGGTTTTCTTAGACCTCTCACCTTGCGTGCTACCACGTTGTTGCCTCAGTAACGTGGAGGAATTTCTGACGGGGAAAAAAACAAAAGGCCCGCTCTCAGAAAAGAAGAAAAAAGCGACTGAGAGGCCTAGAAAAAAAGCAAAGAGGGAAAAAGCAAAGCACTGGTCAAACAGAACCATATGGGAGAGTGTGGGGCTGGCTTTGATCTTGGCCCACCGCCTGATTGATGCTGCGCATTTCATTTCCTCGTCAAGGCCGTGACATAATGTTTCACTAACACTCGAGACCCCTCGCTCTCCTCCTCCAGCACTCTTCT
>JAFVLL020044277.1:0-15843 GCA_021397915.2 Tor tambroides | reverse complement strand
AGAAACTGACAAAACAGTCGGAATACTGACATATACTGAGACTGTTGAATAACAATTTAACAGAGCAATTAAGGCGTCAATTCCAAAGACAATTATGTTAAACTAATAATTAACAAAATGATTAATTCACAGTAAGATCAAAAAATAAATTAATGTAACAATTTCTTCCCGTCTGAAATGTGAAGAGCTTTGGTTTTTGGAGGGGGTATTTCCCTGACTTTCCGCAGCCAGGCCCGCTGCTTTAAAAGACGCTTTTTAATCCTTTGGAAAATTACTCTCCAGCTAACGAGTTCTCCTCAACCAACTCCAGACATCATTAAGGACTGGCTTTTGCCCAAGGCTGCGCATGAACCCCTTTTTCAGACTGTACACTTTATCCATAATTCAGCTCTCTTTCTTCAATTATTCAAGCAAATAGTGCAGGAAAATAATGGAGTTCACTGGATCTTACACATAAAACAATTTTAACGTTAGTTTGAATTTTTGAGGCTTTGAATTTGTGCGTACGAGCGAGAGAGAGGGTTAGTAGCACACTACCTCCCTGCCCGAACCAACCGGCCTGCCAGTGCCCATAAACACATTATCAAAGAGCCAGCGCAATAAATATATGACCAGCGAAGCTGTGCGTCTGTGCATGTTCGACCCGGTGTCTGACCGTAATCGCTCGGGCCCGCGAGAGCTTTCTCCACAAAATGTGAATTCCATCCGTTCGAAGGTCCTGTGTGCGTTAAACCTTTACAAAAGTTAAAATGTCAAATGTGCATCTGCACGGGATGTCAAAAATCATGATGATAATATCAAGAAGTCTCTCTAAATTTGTAGTCTAAATTGTTTTTTAAAACGAAATGACATGATTATGCTCATTACTGACAGTTGTACAAACCACGGATTGCTTTGATGCTTCACGAGCCTGTATGAATTAAGGGGTTGGCCTCACTAAACTGCTGGCATCATTAAAGATGACCTCTGGGGTTTAAGCTTATGCCGTGCACACACTGCTGCTTTTGATTTGGGCTCCTAATGTGTGAGAATAAAAAGAAAGGCAGTGATACGAATAAAATATTTTAGTTTAAACCCAGTATTTTCATAAATGGCTTGATTTCCAAGAATCTCTGTTGGAAAAACTGCTTACTCCAGGGATTTATATGGCATCATCATGCAACAGTTTGCAGCATCGCACAGAACTGAACAGACGTTAGTCTGCAAGCATTTTGCAATAGCCGTTGTCGAAGTAAAATAATAGTATAGCTTTTCCAGTAACAAATTAAGTAGTTGTACATGTCACATTGTATTACGCACTTAACTATACTGTTGAGTGAGCTGTAGTTTTATCAAATGTGCTTTTATAACAGGTCCTCTGTCTTATATCTAGCATTGATTCATTTTTTTTTAATCTGTTTGATTTCAAGAACAGTTCACCAATTCAAACGTGGAGCATTTTAGGTCCTCTTTATAGCTATACATTTTTAGTAAATTCTGCTGTTCATACAGTTTTCTACTGTAATCCAAAGTGTATCCTAGTCGTTTAGTTATATTAAGTGTAAATTTACACTTCTGGTCAAAAGTTTGAAATTATTAAGATATGAATAATTTTGAAAGAGATCTCTTTTGCTTACCAAGGCTGCATTTATTTGATTAAAAATACAGTAAAACAGTAATATTAAGAAATATTATTACATTTACATTTACATTTAGTTATTTAGCAGACACTTTTATCCAAAGCGACTTACAAATGAGGACAATAGAAGCAATCGAAACCAACAAAAGAGCAACAATAAGAGCTATGACAAGTCTCGGTTAGCCTAACGCAGTACATGTAGCAAGTGTTTTTTTATTTATTTATTTTTTTTATATGAAGAAAACAAGTAGATAGAATAAAAAGAAAGAAAGCTAGTGTTAGAGGGTCAGATAGATACAAAGAAGACTAATAAATACAAAGAAGATAGATAAATAAAACGGAATTAGAATAGAGAGTGCTAGAGTTAGAGGGTCAGATAAAGATGGAAGAGATGTGTTTTTAGCCGTTTCTTGAAGATTGCTAAGGACTCAGCTGCTCGGATTGAGTTGGGCAGGTCATTCCACCAGGAGGGAACAGTTAATGAAAAAGTCCGTGAAAGCGATTTTGTGCCTCTTTGGGATGGTACAATAATGCGTCGTTCACTTCTAGAGGGCACATAGGTCTGAAGTAGTGAATTTAGGTAAAGTGGTGCAGAGCCAGTGGTGGTTTTGTATGCAAACATTAATGCCTTGAATTTTATGCAAGCAGCTATTGGTAGCCAGTGCAAATTGATGAACAGAGGTGTGACGTGCATTCTTTTCGGCTCATTAAAGATTAATCTTGCAGCTGGCACAGTTCAGTGCAGAAGGTTTGATTGAACTGGCTGGAAGACCTGCCAAGAGAGCATTGCAATAGTCCAATCTGGACAGAACAAGAGCTTGAACAAGGAGTTGTGTTGCATGTTTCGAAAGAAAGGGCCTGATCTTCCTAATGTTGTATAAAGCAAATCTGGAGGAATGGGCAGTTTTAGCAATGTGGTCTGAGAAATTCAGCTTATCATCAATCACAACTCCAAGGTTTTTGGCTGTTTTTGAAGGAGTTATGGTTGATGAGCCTAACTGGAAGGTGAAATTGTGATGAAGTGATGGGTTTGTTGAAACCACAAGCAGTTCTGTCTTAGCCAGGTTGAGTTTAAGGTGATGGTCCTTCATCCAGCAAGAAATGTCTGTTTGACATGCTGAGATGCGAGCAGCTATCGTCGGATCATCAGGATGGAATGAGAGGTAGAGTTCAGTGTCATCAGCATAGCAGTGATATGAAAGGCCATGTTTCTGAATGACAGAACCTAGTGATGCCATGTAGACAGAGAAGAGAAGTGGTCCAAGAACTGAGCCCTGAGGCACCCCAGTAGCTAGATGTTGTGACTTGGATACCTCACCTCTCCAAGATACCTTGAAGGACCTATTTGAGAGGTAAGACTCAAACCACTGGAGTGTGGTTCCTGAGATGCCCTTTCCCAATAGGGTTGACAGGAGGATCTGATGGTTGACCGTATCAAAAGCAAGATAAGTAATGAAGGCTTGGAAGCCACTCTTGCAAGTCTTAGGGCTTCAACAACTGAGAGCAAGGCAGTTTCAGTTGAGTTTCCACTTCTGAAGCCAGATTAGTTTCTGTCCAGGAATATTATACTAATATAATATAATATAATATAATATAATATAATATAATATAATATAATATAATATAATACTTATTACAGTTTTTTAAAAAATGTTTTCTATTTAAATTTATTTTAGGATGTAATTTATTCCTGTGATGCAAAGCTGAATTTTAAGCATCATTACTCCAGTCTTCAGTGTCACATGATCCTTTAGAAATCATTCTAAATTGCTGATCTGGTGGTACAATTATTAGAAATAATTTACTTATTTTAATATTGGCTTTCTGCTTTGATGAATTAAAAGTTCAAAAGAACATTTATTTGAGACATACGTCTTTTGTAATATTATAAATGTCTTTACTATCATTTTTGATCAATTTGATGCATCTTTATGAATAAAAGTATAATTATTCTAAAAACAAAAATATTAAGTGGCAAAAAAAGTTTTAACATTGATAGTAATATGAAATGTAACACCAAATCAGCATATTAAAATGATTTCTGAAGGATCATGTGACAATAAAGACTGGAGTAATGTTAAATTCAGCTTTGCATCACAGAAATAAATTATATTTTAAAATATATTCAATGAAATACACTTATTTAAATTGTAATGATATTTCACAATATCACTCTTTTTAATGTATTTTTCATCAAACATGCAGAATAGCTTTTAAAGGAGTACAGTATATTTACTGTAGCTGAACTACTTTAAATGCTGACTAGCTTGTATCTCTGGCTACAGTAGTTTCCTCTAACACTGATTTACTGTCTTTCTGTTTTTGTACACTTGACTGACATTACTCCTGCTGGCTCCAAAAAAAAAAAAAAAGCAAGTGGACTTTTTAAGCAGAAAAGTTTGTTAATTGGGATGCAATCCATATTTTTTTTAACAGCTCCTCATGTTTTGAGACTGTCGCTGCGCAGGCTGAATGTTTGAGAGCCCCAGTAGACGGCATGTGCAGTATTTCTCAGTAGGACAAAGACGGCCCGTGTCTGGCTGAGGTAGCGTCTAACTAATGGCCATCTGTGTGCGGCAATAATGAAAAATCTCAATCACGTATGGCCATGCCGGCTCGTTAGGGAGCAAAATAAAACAGACGATGGGCTCCGACGTGTGAGAGCCATCGCGCTAATTTCTCCCTAAAGGACACCTTTCAGATCTTCCAGACAGTGAAGCTTATTTCTTGGTAAAATTCCCTTTAATTTATACGAGACTCTTTCTGATGTAGTTAGTGGGTAGTCTGGCATGACTCCTGAAGGTCTTGTTCTTGTTGCCTAGAGTTAAACAAAACAGAAACAGGCAAAACCCACTGTTTTGCCAACAAATTTTCGTTTAGACTGAGTGAGGTCTCGACGTTTCTCGCAAACCTGCTCCCGCACTGGAGGTGTGAACGACTGGGAGGAAAATAAAAACATACCACAGGCGTGTACATTTACAATCGTGGCACTGTAGATGGTGTGCCTTTGCTCTGCTCAATATCGTAATGTCTCACACATGATTCCAGCTGCAGTTAGCTGTATGTGTGTGTGTATGTAAGGTATTCACGGCGCTCTCACCCCAAGCGTCCCAGGGCATTGGGTGTGTGGGTGTATGTGAGACTGTCCTGAGATAAAGCCACGCAAGCCCCTGAACGGCATGACTAATTTGACACATATCTCCGCTCTCTCACTGTCTGCCACCATCAACACTTCTCTCCTTGCCAGTCTGCCATGGAAATGATCCCAGCGCGGTCCGACGCGCCGCTTAGAGCCATCCGTGCCGCATTTCTCTTAATGGATGCGGAAATCTCGAGCAGCCTTGACTTGCTTTTATTGTGGCAAAGGATCAGTCCTGGATTCATTTAACCCCGCATGAGAGATTGTTATGTGTTCGTAGAAAATTGGATGCATATGAGTGTCTCTCACTTTATGAGCGTCACAGTTTGGTTCCATTCGCTTTCTCTTTCACTCGTACACGTCTTTCAAAACAAGCTGTTGTGCCTTAAGTTCCCATCATGGTCCCAACCACTTGTTGGTTAAGCAAACCAGCATGGTTGTGATGAGTGGTGGGCCTGGTATAAGCAAAATTTTATATCATGGTATTTGCAATTTTATACCATTAATGTCTAAATTAATTATAATTCAGCATCAGCAAAAAAAAGCATCCCATTATATTGAAAACAGAAATCTTGAAGTTTCAGTAATACTTCTGACTCTAAAATCTGATTGGATGAGCCACATTCAAAGTCAATGTAAATAGTAGATATACACACATGATGCACACAGCAGTCATAAAAAAATCTGACTATTTTGGTTACTTTTCTTTTAATTATTCACATTAAGAATAAAATTTATTACGGGTTTCCATCCAGACAAATGCACGTACAAGAATACAGTAATGTTCAGGTATGTTTTTTTTTTTTCAAGAACTGGAACATGTTCCCAATATCAGATTCTCACTACATGAATATCATCGACAAAAAAACAACAACACTTAAACACTCAAAAATAGGCCCTGTTTACACTTGGTGTTAAGATGCGTTTTGGTCGATCGGATCAGAAGTGGACAACGCTAAATACTGGTGTAAACGGGTTCTAAAACGTTTTGAGCTCGTCCACTTTCGAGCACTTCCAGAGGTAATCAAAAACACATTGCGTTCGAGCAGCCACTACTCTGCACCTACTGATTTAATAGGCCTACACGTGTAAACATTGCGAGATGTACAAGGACGTGCACTTATCAAACGGGATTTAAACTTTGACAGGCCGAATCGGAAGTATTATTTTCTGATAACACGAAAAGAAACAACAGCAGTAAGTACAAGCAGACGTAATATTAGTGCGCAAAAACTTTAGCCCTCCTGCTCATGTTTTGACACAGACAGAGGGATCCGCCCATTTATCCTTCTCTTGACATAATTAGCACCATGGGGATAATCTGGTCAGAAGTGGTCGAAAGTGGACAGAAGAGACCGATTAAAACGGCAGGTGTAAATGGGCATGTGTCTCCATTGTCCACTTGTGATCCGATCTAACAAAACGCATCTTAATACCAAGTGTAAACAGGGCCTGAGTGTTTGAGTGTAGGGAGGTGGAAAGATAGTTTGTAGCCATAATTGTATAAAAATTGCTTGCTCTCATTGGCGCCGATAGCCTCGTGGTTACTATGTCGACATACAGCACAACTGTTCTCGCGGCGACCTGAGTTTGATTCCCGTCTCGAGGTCCTTTGCCAATCCCTCTCTCCACCCAAAGCTTTCTTGTCGTCTCTCTACTGTCCTATCCTAATAAAGCATAAAAACTTTTAAAAAAGCTTGCACTTTCTGCAGACTGTCTAAAGGTATGTTAACATTATTGAAATTTTGGTGAAAATTTGCGGGCAAAAATGGTCAGTTGTCATTAGTGTAGGTGTGTATGAAGCAAAGCTCACTTTTAAGTCATTGTCAAACCAAGCAGTTTTCTGTTTGTTAATGTGGCAAATTCACACGACCAACTGAACCAATGCGAAATCTGTGTGGGGAAATCTTTCATGAAATTATGCGAAATTACCGATTATGTGGATTCCTATTGAAATAATGGATTTCGCCTGTAATTACTCACCAAACACTGCTAAATGTCTTTTTTTGGAATCCAGAAAACTTCCACATTGTCAAGCTTTTTTTCAGATTCAGGGAAGAGTGTTTAATTTTCTTCTGTCATCTCCTCCAAATTTGTGCTGCAGTAGTAGCTACATTGCGTCATTTTTTTTCCATTTTATGACGGCCAGCAACAGCGTTAAGGCGCAATACCGCCACCTACTATGTTGGAGTGTCGACCAGTTATTGTCGCTGAATTACCATATGCCTAGTATTAACATAAAATTAATATTTCATTTTTAAAATATTACAGTTGTCAATACTGGTATATCGTAGCAACCCTATTTAAAATAATGGCAATACATTATTTAAAGCCTTTATGTATAATGCCTTATAAAGGAATTCATAATATACATTGCCTTGCTTTGTCTTTTCATAAATAATTGTAACCAAAGTTAAAATGCACTATAATATTTGAAGGTTAATTTGTCATGTATTTTAATGCATACTTCAATGCATACTTTCTGTGTAACAATGAATAGATAAGTATTATGTAATATAACTGTGATTACAATTATTCATCACACTATGCCTTATAAGGTGCAATACAAGGTAAATTTAACGCATTAAGACTATTTTTTAAATGCTTTAAGTAAAGAGTTACCAAAATAAGTGTGACCGGTTCTCAGTCACCAATGTTAAGTACTCATGATATGAATTCTATATGTGACAAAGTTGCATTGTTGCATCATGGCTAAATTCCACATTGTATAATGCCTAATAACACAATAAATCTAAATAAATTTAAATATATCTACTGCCATACCGCATAGTCCTAGTTGCGGCCTTCATTCATCTGTGAGTGAAACAGGAAGACAGAGAGAGTGAGAGAGTCAGACAGTTCAAGTGAATACTAAACAAAGACTTTAACTCTTCTATTATGTCTCTATAGACATCCAATTAAATCACTTGAAGGTTTACATTATTCTTTAATGATAGCAAGTCAGATTATAGCCTGGTGAAATCTTAATGCATCAGACTCTTTTCGGTAAAAGTGGCCTTGTCTTCTGTAATGAGATATGTGCTGTGAAATGTTAATTACACGCAGGGCGAGAAGCAAGAACTGCTTCCAGTTCTGACCCCATTTCTATTCTTTTAATAACAATTACTTGAAGAGAAAGTGGGTTAGAAGAAATTGTAGAGACTTCACATCTGAGACAAAGAAAGCCCTATGCGAACACACCTTACACTTGCATTACACATTGAACCGCAGATATCAGATACTCTTTCTAATATTCTTTCCCACCCTTTCTTGAATTCTAACCAGACGGAATGTTCTGCGGAATTCTGTGGAACGAATTTAAACATGGTTAAAGTGATAAACTGACCTGAGAGTCACTGATCAAATTAGCCAAAATATGTCACAAACTAACTTTGTGAATGACAAAAGCCCTAATTCTGTGGAAATCAGAGTCCAGATTCCATGTGGGCCTGATTAGAAACTTTTTTATGAATCATAATGAGCTACACTTCCAGTGTGTATTCACACCAGACACGGACTGACAGACGATTAAGATTATTTCTACTCTTTGGGTGCGTCAGACACAAAACGGTTTCACGAATCTGGTCCTGAGCTCGCAGCGGCTCTGTTATGAATAACAGTAATTGTTCGGTTGCTCGCCGCCTTTGCGACTTTGCCAACTGGCACCTGCTCCCCTGTGCGTCACATGACACTACAGCTGTGTCCACATGTTCCCGGGTCACCACATCAGTGCGGATAATGCCTGTTTTTGATCAGTCCCCCTGACTTTTTCCAAATGATCTCATCATATTACCGCAGATTGCTACCTATTACGGAGCGATACTCATTCGGCAATTTAGCTGCGAAAATTGCCCGGCTCCGAGGCTAATTTCAGCAGTGACATTTTACTGCGCCGCTGCTGGATAGACAGCAAATGACAAAGAGTAATTAACGCTAAATGAGTCCCTCGTTTTGTGTGTGTTTAAAGGTCTAGCCATTCATTGAGTTCTCTTGTCTGACCCAGAAGGAATTAAACTTTGTGTTTGTCTATTAAAACAAAGGCGAACACAGCAGTGAGCTAAACAGCATAACTCAGGAGTCTAGGGTAATGCTACACTGCTTCAGGGACACTGTGAGATAATTGCTATGTGTTGTGTGTGTCTTACACCCCATTTCCCTTGCACACAAAGAGCTTCACACACTCACAAAAAGAAACACATGGATTTATTGTGTCGCCTCACTCACTTGCTGGTAATTTGTTTGTCGGCTTACAGAGGACATTGTTGTGGCAAAAAAAAAAAAAAAAGACTGTGAGTGATTAGCTGTTTAGCATGATTGTGTTGCACGGCCAGTCAGATGAATGAGCCACTGGCTTTTTCCCAGGCATTTCATGACACCACTTCAGGAAGAAAAGTAATTCCAGTGTAGATTTATGCTGGCTCATTTGACGTGAGTTAGTAGTTTTTTCTTTTCGTCGAATTCAATTGTACACGATAGCTGTTAATTTGTGATTTACGCATTTTGGCACGTATTTAACTCCGTATTTTTGCTCTAAAGTTGTCAGCTGTGTGGATTACAGGAAGAGAGATGCACACAAAAATACATCTACGTGCTCAAATCACCATTTCATCTAAGATGAATTAAAAAAAGCTCAAAACCGAGTGCAAACACAGCGACACGCACAGAGAGTTATGAACTCATCTCCATTATGAACTGACCCCCGGATTTATGGAAGAGGAAGTTCGGACAAGGTAGTAAAAATGAAATCATGATGACATTTAAATACGCTGCCTATTAAACATATGAAAACAGAAGCTCCTCCTGCCAAAAATAACTCGCCGCGGCCCACCGTCCAAGGCTAAAGTGTGGTGCATCGATCAGTCCGACAGATATTTCCCCATATGTCTCTCACGCTCTGGAAAAATCTCTACAGGCTTATATATCGGGAATATTATCTATTAGGAGAGATGAAAACCAAGAAATATCTTTCGTTGAAGGCTCGGATGATAGAAACGGCCTTGGTTACGAGCAGCTTTGAGAAAAAAGCCACCAGAGATGCCATTATTAGATATAATTCCACATTAGCGAATGAACGGCATTCGAATGATATACTAATGATGACCTATTCGAGGATCCTACAGGACTCAGCTGTGTTTAGGGCCAGAAGTATTGGCCTTTGATGAGGAAAAGCCAGACCACTTAATGGAGAGAGCTCTGCAGAGTGGCTCTGCCACCAAAACATATATGCATAATGGAAAAATAATGGAATTTATAATAATTTGTTTAGCTGGAGAGAGAAACAGAGGGAATTAGAGCTGCTTGGTGCTGCAGCCTGCAGACTACATGCACCTCTGCCATAACAAGATTAGAATTTAAACTATGGAGTGAAAGACTCTCTCTGGCTAGATGAAATATTAAAATAGGCCATGCCTTTGCGCTAGGCTGGAAAGCCTAGCTCTGTTTCTTTCTCCATGTGACATTTTCCAATTCTGACATATGCCTGCCAATCAAAGTGATTGACACCGAACACATCAGGCCACCTGAGCCTGATGAATTGCTAAGCGCTGCATAAGCATCTCTGCATACGTTACGCTTACAGTATATACATCAGTTTTTGTGCTTTTTTTGGGAGCTTTAGTCCCTGAATGTCCTATTCGTAACACTATTTGAATGCGAATTGTCATGAATTATCCACAGCGTTCAGACTCGGCCAGCGGAGGCTGGATGAGCATCCTCGAGTGTCTGTTTATTTCACAGGGAGACGGGATAAAAGGTTGTCAGAGTCTTCCTCAGGGCTTTAGGCTGACGCGAACACGCGTTTCCCTCCTGTGATCTGACGGAGTTGTGTGTGTTGTGTGGGGCTGGTCAGAAGGCATTTGGATCTAGAAAATCTCTGAATGATGCAGGAGGTGTGGAGCACCAGCGTGACCTGCCCTCCAGGGAAAGAGACCTGTTCCAGACAGACCTGTACATGCTGTGTGAGTTGCAGCTCAATCTAAACACTAAAGAGACTTTTTAGGATGCCATAATGAATAACTGTTGTATGTAGATACAATCAGATCAAACGCAAGTACAATGTGATTTCATTCGGCCCTGCACTAGAGTATTGTAGTTCTTTTCATAACTTTTGTGTCTCTCATAGGTATGTGTCCGATGTGACTAGGAATTAGTTGTATTATTGAAGTTATGACCTCAGAATGAACACAAAGTGCACTGAGCTGTGATGGGGAACAGGAAGGTAAAGATTTTCACTCACTAATTTGTAATTGCCACCAGAGGGAGCTAGGATAGTAGCTTTGGGATAGGATGAAATGAGCCGCCTCTGAAACTTTCTTTTCCTGGCCAACCAGATGGAATATTGCAACACCAAAATGCCATTTATGAAACATTAAGAAAACCCTGGGAAAAACAAAGGATTAAAATCAGGCAGTTTTTTTCCCTTACCTATTCTTACTTGCTAATTAATTAAAAATGAATGAATAAATAAATAAATAAATAAAAAGTGAAAATATTAATAAAAAAACATCTAATTATATAAATAATAATAATAATAATAATTATTATTATTATTATTATTATGTTTTTTTCCCTGATTACCACAAAACAAACTTGATTAGCTTATTAACTATTAGGCTTATTAGTAGAAGAGCTAAAAAATACTGTTAATTATAATATATAATATATGTTTTTGTTGTCATAATAAGAATATTATTATTATTATCATCATCATTATTATTATTTTTATTTTAAAATCTCTATTTTCATCTGTTCTAATAAGAAGCCGATCTGGTTTAGAATGGATCAGAATGCTGAGATATAACTTTTGTTATATTTTGTTAGATTTGTGGCTTCCCTTAATTGCATTCAAGCCAAATCAAAGTGTGGTCAAATTCACTGTTGTCTCTCACATCGGTAACAGCGACCATGTTTCACTGCTGTTTCACCATCATAAATGTAGATATCCCCGTCTGCCGCAAGTCACTGTATTTCTCTCATACAGCCACATTTCAGCGAGCGCACTGTAAAATGCAAATTCCCTTCTTTATCATCTGATTCTAATTTTGATTTTAATTGTAACCTAATGTCACGCCATAGCTTCCTGTCCGTGAGTCATCACTGAGGAATCTGTGCTGGCTTTGCCAGAAAGCTGTTTAGCAAGTGCATAACAGAGCAGCCCAATAGAGATGTCCCTTTATTGACACTGTTAGAGCAGACTCACCCTCACCCCGTGTGTTTACACACACACACACACACACACACAGATGTCCTGAAATCCAAGTCTTACAGCTGCCAACTCTCTCTCTCCTCATACCTGCTGCATTCTGGGATTCTTGTTACCCAGAACTGTTGTTGTATCTGCTAATGATATGTTTATTTTCACTCAGTAGGTGTTCATACTGTAAAAGCTTAATGACCAGAAGATGATTGATGATTCGATTCAGGGGTTTGATGAGCTTGGCAAGAATTTTGTCTCGTATGTGAATGCTCTGAATCAAGTCAAAAGTAAAATTAATTTAATTTGATTTAATAAATTTAATTTTTAATTGGTCTCGAAATGCACAAAACAACAATGTGAATGGAAAGTAAACTTAAAAACAAATCAAATGGACACAAATGAGAATCTCAGCCCAGTTTTAAGGTCATACTGAGAATGTAAAGAACTATTCGGATCGCTTTTTAGGTCCACTAAAGGAGGGTAGTTTTGTGTGAAAATACTGTAGTCTTCAAACATGAAGAATTATTCATGCCCCACAAAAATTGCCAAAAAGGTATAATGTCACACTTTAGGGTTCTGTTTATGTTTTTTTGGAGGTTGTCAGTGCTGTTTGGTTGTGACTCACGGCTCAACTAATACGGAACACACATCGGGCTAACGAACAGTGTTTAGTTGGAGCTGGTGTGAATGTTTTTCACCCCTGCAGGGTGGAGATTAACACCAGAGCTTCTGAGATTGACTAGTAAAACACTACATGGACTTCATCGTTTCACAGACTTCTCCTTTTCCCAGTGCAATTTGGAAAACATATTTGCTCTTACAATTAAATCAGTAGCATAAGGTGTAAGGACTGTTTGCAACGCTGTCGCTAGGCAGTGTTCTGGGTTGATGTTATGGTATTGCTAGTCAATTGAGAAAGAAAGAAAGAAAGAAAGAAAGAAAGAAAGAAAGAAAGAAAGAAAGAAAGAAAGAAAGAATATTTGGAAATGTATGGGATTTTTTTTAATCAATGGGAAAAGTAGGTACAATCAGTTACAGTTAGTTTGTTGGGTTTTTAAAGTAATCTAATAAAAATGAACAAGACAGATGAAAATGTTACAGCAAAAAATGAATAAATAATAAAAAAAATAAAACATAAAAATATGCTAATTTTTATATTTATTTTTCTGAACGAAGTTAGCAACTATTCAGCAAGGATGCATTAACAGATCAAAAGTGACAGTAAATGAATTATTACAAAAATTATGTATTCCAATAAATTCTGTTCTTTTGGACTTTCTGTTCATGAAAGAACAGAAAAAAGAATTAATACTAAAGGATCATGTGACTAATAATAGCTGCTAGAAATTCAACTTTACATAAATTACATTTTAAAATATATTGATATATAATATATTTTAAAAATATATTTTCTAATGTTTTACAATATTACAGTTTTTTTTTTTTTTTTGATCAAATAAATGCAGGCTTGGTGAACATAAGAGACGTGTTTCAGAAACGTACCAATCCTAAACTTTTAAACAGTATATTTATATATATTCAATTATTTAGCAATTATTTTGTTAACAGTTTAGCTCTCTATATGCAAAACAGGCTGCTGACAAACAGTATGTTCTCACAGTCCTGTGGAATTCCATACAGCGTGTGTGTGTGTGTGTGTGTGTGTGTGTGTGTGTGTGTGTGTGTGTGTGTGAGACAGTGAATGGAGTGGAAGATACGGAGAGACATGCTGAGATAATGAAAAAGAGACAATTCTTCCAGACACTGTCTCTTCTCATACTCTGTTTCTCCTTCTGTTGCACAGTTCTGTTTGGAGCCAAACAGTCAAGAATGTGGGGTATCATTTCCTGCAGAGAGATGACGTTCATGGAAAGGAGGGAAAAAAAAGAGAAAACGGCGAAGGAAAAAAAGCCCTCGCCAAAGGGAGGCTTAGTGGTGTCAGACTCAGGAAACAGAGTTTTCAGATTTGAGGGGTTAGAGACTGAATGTGTGGGGAGAAAAGCACTGGAGCTTCCACGGAGAGTCTGTGTGTGTGTGTGTGAGGCCGAGCGCTGGCAGCTGCTGTGGTAGGGCAAGACTGGGCAGGCTCCGGTGCTCGGCCCCAGGGAAGCACCAAGCTGCCAAAGTGCCCTGGCAGGGGCCCGGGATGGGTCCGCAGGAACAGAAGAGCCTCTTTGTGCTCACCTTGCCGGCAGAAACCGGCCTGCCTCCTCTCCTCCGCGTTCGAATTGGGTCTGCTCCGCTTTGCTGTGCTTACCGTGAGATACGGCGACTACTGCTAGCAGCGAAGCCACAAATCAGAGCCAGAATCATGAAACGAGACTCTTCTCTCGAGACGTTCTAGATGTACGATGAATTCAGATCTTTTACGGACGAGGATGTTGCACTCGTACGTTCTTCTTCTGAGGTGAGAGTCGTCTGCCCGGGTCGGTCATCTCTGGAGTCAGCTGTCTAACAGCGCTTCTCAGCTCATTAAATGAAATCCCACAGCCCGCATAGAAGAATTTAAATGAGAACACGCGTTTGATGTTTGATGGGACTCCCCCCTCCCCCCCTTACTGGCCCTCTGTATGTGGTATGGTCAGGAAGAGGCTGGGTGGTAAACGCCTTGTTTAAGGCACTGACGGGTGAAGGTCTCGCAGGCCGACCTTGGGGAACTTAGCTGAAACTGTATATGTGTAAATCCATTGCAAATCCCCAGACCTTTTTTCCCCCTTACAGCCCGACTGTCTCAAGAAACTGGATCACTGCAATGTTTACAAGACCTCATGATTCATTTGGGATAAGGGGGCTTGACAAGGCAAGACCCAGGTCACTATTTGCAAAGATTGTAACCTAAAACCAAGGTTGAAAAAATG
The DNA here is from genome assembly GCA_021397915.2 of Tor tambroides. NCBI lineage: Eukaryota > Metazoa > Chordata > Actinopteri > Cypriniformes > Cyprinidae > Tor > Tor tambroides. The sequence continues at coordinate 1,033 of JAFVLL020044277.1, read as the reverse complement.
TCTTTAATGAGGACATGAGGTAACTAGTATGAAATAATTGGACTTGTTGGACCCTGTTTTTACCTTTATCCTGAAAATAGGAGAGGAATTTAGAGGGTTTGACTGGATTGGGGTGATGCACGATTGAACCCATTTTTTTTTTTTTTTTTAATATCTTCAAGAGAGCAACTGAGATATGGTCAATGACATATGAAAGAGTCCAAAATAAAGAAAAGAGAAAGTCTAGTTTAATTTAGTATAGTCCTTCAATTTATATTGGTTCCATGTAGTTTTGTGGGAAAAAAAAAGAAAAATAAACTGGATGATTTATGTTATGTGGTGTGACAATCAAGTGAAAACTTCAAACATGTTTTCCTTATACCTTGAAAACATGTGAGTGTACACATCTTAATAATGATATGTATTATTAATTATTTTATTTCAATTATTTTTATTTAATTGTTTTTATTTTAATTATCTGTTATTTTGCACAATGAAAATACTTCACTAATATTTATTTTCAATCTAACTTTTTTGAAATTGTAATAATTATTGAAGCAGTTTTGTTAAAAAATTTATATATTTAACAAAAGATTATGCAAAAGTACTTGACAATGTTTTCTTTTCAAAAAGTTATTTATTTAATTTTGTATCATATCAGGACAGTTGTATATTAATTGTATTTTAATTCAGAAATTAAATGCATGCTCATCATGTTGCCGTATGTATAAATTTAATTTTTATGTATTTCTGAGTAAATTAATAAATAAGATAAAAAGAGTGTCACGTTATTGACCCTTGAAGTTAATAACGTGAAAATCGACTGAAATAAACGAATGCATTCTGTTCTCGATTCTTGATGTGTTTATTTGTGTCAAGCGACAACAAATGACAAGGGTTTTGTTTGCATGGTGCCGTCCTTTGTATACACTGTCATTATGTCTTACAGACCCTGTTTATGAGCAACACCTTTTTGATATCAGGCTTCTCTCGCTACGCTGCATTCCCTGTTGGCGTGTTATTTGATTATTTGGTACTCGCACGAAACCACAAG